>CANYBF012669130.1:0-32084 GCA_948192965.1 Dalechampia spathulata | reverse complement strand
TAATTAATTGTTAGCATTAGCATGAAAGCAGTGTGATGCCATTATGTGTGATATGATTGTCTGAGTCTGCATAAGTAGATGCTAAAAGTGGTACGGATATCATATGCCTCTATCTATTAAGACGCTAATATGATATGATCTACCTTATAATGGGCTATGTGAGCTGTCTAGTATGTGTTGTGTAATGAACATGCATGATGTGTTAGAGAATTGCTAACCATAGAATTATGTACTAAATATTGTCCCGTAGAGGACATGCTAGGAGATGTTTATGTGTTGCAGGTAATCACCTGCTCCTTATTTGGTAAAGAGGTTTGCAGTATATTGTTATTTCTTTATATTGTTGATGCATTATTGTTAGTAGCACCACTGAGTAAATTACTCAACGTTCGTCATTGATGAACGCAGGTTGTAGCAGCGTAAAGAACACGGATCCCAAGATAACCATTCAGCAAGGATATGTGAAGACAGGGACTTAGAATAGAATGTAATTGTGTTTATTTTATTATTTATCTTTTAGTTAGCAGTAATTGTAATATAAGTATGTGGCGTGATATGTTTTGAGTTTATTATGTCTGCTTGCCATTATTTAGTATGATCACATGCATGATAAATTAGATGACGGTTTATCCCTTGTAGGGTGTATGATGGTTTCCTTGGAGGGGAAATCATTGTATATTCTACGGGAGCATGTTACTCCCGGTGGGCTGGGTGTGACATTAAATTTGGTAACAAATTTATCTATCACATAAATCAACTTGCTAATTTCACATAACAGAAACTATTTTCATATTAGATTTGATTAACTTATATCTTTACGCTAAATATATTTTGAAATACAATGGTTACATTTTTTAGTATAAATCATGAGCTTTTGAATTTATAAAATACGAACAATAATACATAACATAAAGGATTTAATTTATATATATCTTTAAAGGATTTTCAAAAGAACTTTATTTTGAATACTTATTCTTAATCTTTTTAAATAGGATTTTGTAAAGAGAGCAAGGATTTTATTCTTAAATCATATTGATAGTTGTAAAAGATTATCAAGTTAGTCTTTGTGAGAAAACTTGAACAGGTTACAAGTGAGCCTATCAAAAACTTGAGGTTATTAGTTTAGCTTGCTAAAAACTCATTAGATGTTACAAGTGAGCCTATTAAAAATTTGAGGTTATGAGTTTAAGTTGCTAAAAACTCATAACAGATTGTCAAGTTAGCCTGCTGAAAACTTAAAGAGGTTGTTAATTAGTCTTAAAAACTATTGTTGTAAAAGTTTCAAGTTAGTCTTTAAAAACTTGCTTATTATTAGTGGAACTTTAAACTTGGTTTTGAAAGAGTAGATGTAGGCATTGAGGCTGAATCACTGTATATTATTTGTTCACTATTCTATTCTCTTCTCATTTAATTTATTTACCTTCTATTCTTAATAATTGATCAAGTGTTAAAACTGTCAAATTAATTCCTACTTTTCATGTAGAAAATTAACAATATTTGTAGTAGTGGAAGAAGGACTGATCCCATAGGGATGGGACGATCCTTCAATTCTTTGCAAAAAATAAAATAAAAATATTTTCAGAATCAAAGAAAAATAAAATAAAATAAAAGCCAAAATCTTGATTAAAGAAAAATTTATATTCAAGAATTTTCCTAACCGAAAAGCCATAAATAATTCATTGAAAATCATGATCATTGATTTAGATATAGTGTAATGGTAAAATCACTAAGTCGGTTATAGTACATCGAAATACGTTCTTGCATGTACTAATTTTTCCTTAATTTTAAAACGATCAGGAAGCATTTCTCTATAATCGCTCTAATTCCCAGATAGACACGATGGAATTAGCTTCTTACTCAGTCTTTCAGAAACCACATAAAGAACTAGAAAAATCTGACTTAAGTTAACACTTAAGAATCAGCTTCGCCATGTTCAAACCAAATCGCCAGAATTCATAAAATAATTAGACCTCAATTTAGCTGAATAATATTTTGATTGCTACTCTAGCAAGTCGAGAGACAATTCTGGATCAACACAACTTGCATAGCAATATATTATAATTGAACACATGGGACAAGCTTTATTACACATATATCCAAAAATAATAATGGTTATATGATAAACCGAATTAAGGTGAATAGAAATTTACCATTAGAATTAAAAATATTTAAATCTCATATCTTTCAATGAATTACTTTGTGTTACTTCCGATTAGGAATTAAGAAATGCCTAGCCAAGTATCATAGACACAATACAAAAATAAACAAAGAAGAAAATAAAGAAAATAATAGATGAAAGAATAATTAAATTAATTTACAATTTCCTACTTAATTCCTCCTCCTATAACAGGAACAAATCCTCCTATTTATAGAAATGAGAAAACTAAATGAAATAAATATAAAATAACAAGATAAAATTTCTATCCTCTGTTCATAAATCCTGATCTAATCCCTATCTGAATTTTGAATTTAAAACTAAAACAGCTCGGTCATCATTTATCAAAAGCTTTTGATCTTCTTGTGCCCATAAGCTACGTTCATAAGCCTTGTATTTTTGCCTTCTGATCAAAAACGAGGTAAAAATACATTTTTATTTATCTTTTCTCTTTTTCACTGTTTTTACTTGTGAAATACAAAAACAAAACCAAGTCAACTGTTCTAGCCAAATTACCTACCTAAAATAAATCATTTTTATTATGAAAATCATGCAATTTGGTGCTTCATCAATAATTGTTACATTTGAAAAGGCTTTTCATAAAAGAATGTTTATTTACGATTTTTCAAATTGGAGTATTTAAAATTAATTTATTTTTACAATTCTAAAACTATCTTTATTGGTTCTATTTAATAAAACATATCGTTAAAAATTAGTTTATATATATATTGACTAATTATAAGGATAATGAAAGTTAATGAAATTATATCAAATAGAAAATAACATATAAATAGTATGAATAGGAGAAATAAAGAAATTTATTAACCAGAGTAGAGTCAATATAAGAAGAAGTTGGTATGTAAAGAAAGAAGAATGATTTGAGAAGTCAAAGTTTGGTACACATATAACATTACCACTTCAAATTTGTCATGAATTCATATTGTGAAGGAAAATAAAGTAAAATAAATAAAATATTAAAGAATAGAAAAGGAAAGGAAGGGAGAGAAATGAGATAAAAAAAAGTGGTCTAAAACATTAGAATAGAAATAAGAGACAGATGCGATATTTTAATTTGAAGCTATGAAAGTTAAAAATAGAAAGGTATGGTTTGTGGAGTATAAGAATATGATTAAAGGAGGAATTTAATCTTGCAAAACTCAAACATAGAGTTTGGAATGATTGTGATTGTAGAACGAAGAAGAGAAGGGAAAGGAACCCTATGATTTATATATATACATATATATTAAGCTAGAAATTTTCCACCAAACAATTTTATATAAGAGTTGCTAGGAAATAATCTTGTTGACTCAAGGTAATGTATAAATGCTTGGGCATGTAAACATGATATAAAATGTTGGATTTCTAGGATGCATTTAGTAAGGGAATGTGAGCAAGAATACCAAGTATAATGGAAGCAAATTCCATGAATTTAAAAATGACTTGAACTTTACTCCTAGAGTAAGAAGTAATGCTTGTCTTAGAAGAATTTTTATAAAAAAACATAAAAAATATAATTTAATTACATAAAATAATAAATATGTAAAGGATCTTATGTAATACTTAATGATATGTGATATGAAAATGAATTACAATAATCTAAACTAAAATAATGGATAATAAGATCTATTTACATAGAGTAGAACATAATAATGAATTATGTATTCTAAACTTGGAACACCATATAGGATCAAGATATATAGGAAAGGGATAATTGGTAGAATCAAGAGGATTTAAGTGGGGAATTGATGACCGAGTCAAGTTATTATAAATACATGAACTGAGTCAAGTTATTATAAATACATGAAATTATGTTTGATGGGGATTTATGCAAAATGTATTGTTAATATCATGGAAATTTATTGAGCATAATTTAAAAATAAACTATAAACTTAATCAAATTATATGATGTTTTCTAAGTGATCAATATTGAGAATAAAAACCACATGATTATCTTATGATGATAAAATGTATTATATGTCATTAATGAATGCTTTATTAAATGAGTAAATAATCAATAATAAAATGGTATTGAAATTTAGGTATAGATGTACAGAAAGCTTCAACTTCCATACCTCATAATAGTTGAGACATAATATCTACCTAGGTTTGTGCTTAAGTTTTATTTACTTATCATAAGACATGATATAAGAGGTAAAATTAAACTCAAGAAAACTTGTCTATGATGATGTTTTTAATTATTAATGTTAGAATGAGATATATTAGAATCACATTTATGCATCATATTGATATATTGGGTCATCATACATTCATATGCATTGCATTCATGAGGAGGTATAGGAGCAATAATAGACTCTAAATGGCGAAAATTTGAGGTAGGTTAAGTATTGCCCCTCCTTAATGCTAGGTTGAGTTATGACCCTACTTGATTGATGATGAGATTATGAGGCAAGTAAGTATTACCCCTTTTTAATGATAAGTTGACTTATGGTCCCTACCTGATTATGCACGATATTATTTATATGTGGTTTTGATTGGTTGAGTTTTATCCCTCCTTAGTAAAATTGTATTTGGTTGTAAGGTT
This sequence comes from Dalechampia spathulata, assembly GCA_948192965.1. Lineage (NCBI taxonomy): Eukaryota > Viridiplantae > Streptophyta > Magnoliopsida > Malpighiales > Euphorbiaceae > Dalechampia > Dalechampia spathulata. The sequence continues at coordinate 27,387 of CANYBF012669130.1, read as the reverse complement.
GGTTCGAAATTGTCTCCTCCTTAATGAGATTATGATATTTTATGATGGTGCAAATGATACAAATGATGGACAAGAAAATATTATGCATATCACATACATGAAACATTGATGGTTGAAAGCAAACATTGACATGACATTCATGTTTCAATCATGAAGCATACATTGCATAAAAACATTTATGGACGTGATAATAAACTTATGAATTATGATGAATTAAATATTGATAAAGGAAAATGTTAAAATCAACATGAATATATGAAAATGGAATACTTGTGATAAGAATGCATGAAAGTGATAACTTGTATAAACTTGGTTATTTACTTGTATTTGAAACTTATGTAAATATATTTCTTATGAAATATCATATGATTATATGTATGACTAATGATGAGGATTTATATGAAGCTAAATTAGATGAATGATAAAAAAAATGTAGGTGTAGGTATAATTTTTTCACACAATATTATGATATATTGATTTGGTTCAATAGAGAATCTTAAATACATCTTTGATGATGATGTAATCATAATATGATGAATGACTTAAGTTTTTATTTAGGCCTATGGTGCAAATTAATCCTTTAATTATACTCAAAAGTATAAATTGTATTAATGTTTATTTTGTTTCCCTTTGGAATTTAACATTTTTTACCTATCTCAATTTGATCCTTCATCTTTTGAAACTAGCTCAATTTGACCCTTCTTTGTTAACAAGATTATATTTTCCATTTAAAAATAGAAATAAGATGATGTACAATGCAAATTGGACCTAAACTTTAGTGAAAAGTATAAATTGAACCTTGAAAAAATGAAATATATGAACCATATTTTTAAATTAATTTTATTATTATTATAATCAACTAATAATTAAATAATCTTTTAATAAGTATAAAAAATCAATTTATCATTATAAACTTTTATTATATTGTTAATAAATAAGTTTAGTATGTTTATTTATTATAAATATATTATTTTTAAAAAGTTTATTTATCAATATAGTTAATAATTTTAAAAATTTATTCATCATTAATCAAATTGAGTAATTGAAAATAAAAACTTATCTATTTCCATATAAATATTAATCTTAGTAAAAATTTTAATTAACAAAAAATTACATTAAAATTTATTTTCTAGATTTTCTCACCAACCAAACATATAAAAAAAACCATAAATCTTCTAGATTTTTCACCAACCAAACATATAAATGTAATTTTATTTTATTATGATTTTTAAATAATAATTATTTTATTTTTAAATTCATGATTTTTGTGATAAATAAAATAAAACGAACTTTTCCTTATAAATTAAAGTAAAATGAATTTTTCCTTATAAATTCTTGTTATATTTGGTTGGTAAGAAAAATCAAGCAAATAAATTGTATATCTTTTGTAGTAAATGAAAATTTTATTAAGACTTATCCATAGATAAAAATAAATTTATTATTTTTAAATTAGTCAATTTATAAATGATCAACAAAAGTTTAAATTTATTAACTAAATCAATTAACAAATTATTTTTTGAAACATTATATCTTTGATTAAGTAAACATACTATATTTATTTATAAATAATATATAATGATTTTAATAATAAATTAATTTTTACACTTATTAAAAGATTATTTTATTATTAGTTAATTTAAATAAAATTTATTGTTCAATGCTCAATTTATACTTTTTGATAAAGTTTAGGATCCAATTTGCATCATATATCATATTATTTCTATTTTTTAACATAAAATGTGACTTTGTTAATTTTAAAAAAATAAAAAGTTAAATTAATCCAGGTCAAGAATATTAAGATCCAAATGTGAACAAAAAAATATCAATATCCAATATGTAATTAAACTTGATTAAATGCATATAATTGAATATCCACATGTAATTTTCATGGCTGAAATTATGACTAATAAACAAAAGAAAAACTTTATTCATATTTTTGAGGGTTGCGTTAATGGATTTGAATATGTCTACATGAGAAGAATTCAAAAAAGAAAAAATAATATAATAAAAAAATAAGTTAAAATAGATCATATTACGAATTCACAATAAAACATGATAAAAAATTAAAATTGGAAATTAAGTTGCCATTCAAAAATTAATCTCTTGAATCAATTTTTGCAATGAAAATATTAAATTTGATTTTATATTATAAGTTTGTTGTTCGTCTCCAAATAATCCAATCTGTCGTATTGGTTTTTTTAATTTCTGAGATTTTCTGTAAGGGGGCAGCTCAAACAACAAGTACTATATTCCTTGTTGAAGTAATTGTGAATGAAAGTTCAATGACACTATTCATTACTAAATTAGATATGCATTTGCCCATCCTCTACTTAAAACCCAATTAACCTTTCATTATATCATTAAACTTGATGATTACTTCCCACATGTATCCATGGTTACATTTCCAAATTTGCGCACAATTTTTAATTATTTATATTCATAAATTGATATTGATTTTTTTCTTCTTAATTATTATTCCTATTTGAAATTATTTATTTAATTTATATTATTACTATTAGAATAATTGAAAAATTCATAGCTTATAAAAAGTTAATTTTATATTAATAAAGATGAATATATATATATATATATATATATATAATTATCTTAATGGAGTTTAATCATTAATGTACTTGTAATTAGTACATTTAGTTAGATGTATTTACCTATATAATATAATGATAATTATATTATATATTTGATTACCTTATTTTGTTACATAATATTAATGTAATGGTAAATACTTAGATAATTATTAATACATTATATCATGTATTAATGAAAATATATTAATGAATACATCTAAAACATAATACATTTTTGATTGTATCTCATTAAAAATCATATAATATGCATTCAAGCTTATCTATTGTATTGATAATTATAACGCATCGTATTATTTATCAAATAATAAAATGTAATGAAAAATTTATTGTATTATATTACTTAATTGATTACGTTACATAGATGATTATATTATTAATAATCAACAAAAATAGTAATAATGATTAATATATTCTTATGTAAAAAAATATTAATACATTCTTCATAAACATTAAAGTAAAAAACATTATATTTGATCATTGCTACAAATAAATTTTAAATAATATAGAATAAAAAATTTAATTAAAATATCATGAAGAACTAATAATTATGGAAGGAAGATACTCTTTCTATGAAGATCATAAAATTCTTATATTTAGGTGGTATTCAATCAAAAATCTATATTTTCTACGATAACCAATTCTGCTGGGTGGTTGTTATTTATTTACTTTTGTCAAATGAAGGGCCAAGCGGCATTGATGATGAAAGAAAGTGGGTTCCACCGCCGCAACAACCACCGACAGACGGAGGAGTTGGTAACGTTTAGGACGCAGACATGACATGGATTAATAATATGAAATGATATATATTAATCATTTTTCTCTTTTATTTGGTGAAATCTTAATTATTTTCATCAACAAACAAACACCAATTTTGATGATGATAATAATAAGAAATAATAATGAAAGTGATGTTGTTGGCTTGATATGATGATAATTGTTACCTAACAAAGTGTGTAGAAGTAGCTCTTAACTACTTCAATATCTAATGCTTATAGGTCAATATCTAGAATTTAAGCCCCATGATTTTATTGGTTTTATTATATGATTTTTCAGTGAAATTTTGTTTTAAATTAAATTATTCATCTCAATTTAAATTATTTTTTAAAAATTATTTAAATTTTGATTTAATAAAAATTTATTTAATCTCATTTAATAAATAATTTAAATTCAAGCCGTATAATATCCAACTTATTTAAATTTGTAAATCGATTCCATAAAAACTAGTGAACTCTCTCATTAATTTATATAAAATGACAATGACATAATTTCAAGAATTAAAGAGAGTCAAATATGAAATACAAAAAATTTATAATAGTTCGGTAAACAAATACTTATATCCACTTACCTAAGCAATTCATTCGAGTTTTTACTAATCAATATTACAAATTCAGTTCTTCAACCCAACAACCAAACCTTAAATGTTTTCTCAAAACTCACATAAAAACTTTTACACTTTTACAATATATTTTTAAGGCTCACATATATACCTTTACAATAATTATCTCACTAAAAAATATTCTTAATTATATTAATTTTACCCAATACATAAGCTCTTATCAAATACCTCAAAATTAACAAATCCCAAAATCAAAAAATGAGAGCAACACAATTTTATGAGCAAATAAAGTAAGATTTATGATTAAAGAGTTTAGAGAAACAATTACTTATTTTGTAAATGCAAGAAATCAAGCATAAATACTCTTACAAAGCTTAAATAATTGTTAGAAGTGTAATAAATACAATCAGAACTATTTTATAACATTATAAAATAATGTTAAAAAAGTTATTTACGTATGTATGTATAAGTGATATACCCGTACCACAACCTAAAACTAATTAGGCAGTAACATTCATATGGGTAGTATATCATAATAGTATAGTTATACCAAGCTTATTATCTAACCCAGAAAACAGATATTTTTTATTATTTTTAAGTCATAAGAAATCTTGAATGCCCTTGATCATATTGAAAATCAAATTTAACAACATAAACATGGTTTGTTAACCTCAAAATTAAGATTAATAATCCTAAAATCTAACAATATAATTTATAAATTTACAATCATATAAATTTATTTTTGTTTAGTATTATATTTTGGTTTGTTTTTATCTTTTCTTCTCCTTCTAATTTTCTCACGACAAATTTAATATGAGGATGAAATTATTGATGAAGAGAATTTAAAAATAGACATAATTGGCACTTTTAATAAGAGTATATAGGATATTAGTAGGAACAAAAGAAAAAAAACTTACTCATTTGTAGGATTTCGAAGGTAGAATTATTAATTTTCAATTTCATTTGCTTTTGAATTTTACATTTAATAATTCCTTAAATAAAAATAAAATAAAATAAAATTATGAAGATCAAATTTATTTGATAAAACTAATCTTATCAGATGTTTAGAGATGAATAATATTTTAAGAGTAAAATGAAGAATAAAATAATTTAGATGAATAAGAATTGAATAGCCATATAAAGCATTGATTAATCTTGAAACAAATTGTTTTGTGAAATAAGAAATTTAAAAATATTAAGGATTGACTTTTAATTTAATTTTTTTCATTTTGAAGATTAATTTGAAATTAAATTAATATTTTATGCATATTTAAGATACATTTGATTGGATATGTTAATTTCATGATTTTATGAAAATTTTAAAATAATGATAGGAGACTTAGTTTTTTATGTTTGATATTTAGGAATAAAAGAAAAATAAAAGCAATATTATTTGATGATCTCAAATGGCAACCGAACCAATATCATTATCATATAACATTCCGCAAGTTATTTTGTGTTTAGTTGAAGATTTGTGAAATCTCCATATGTGATCTAAGTGACTGTGGTACAGCAATAGAGATGAATGAAGTCTATCATTTCACTGATCCATACGTTGAAGTGGAAACCCGATCAACACTAAAGAAAGTAGTCTCCTCTAAGCCATGCCAAACATCAAAGCTCCCCCCTGTCCCCCTCCTAAAATAATTGGTATCAACCATACTCATCTCATCCTATCCTATAAAACAAAGGAGTGGGAACTTCAATACGTTCACATAAAATGAGTTAATAATCATGCCAAATTTATACAAGACTCGGAGACATTTTTCTTTTATCTAATAAAATAATTCCGACTTCAACATTCGAATGAAACAAAATAACATTTCTTTTCATTTCATTTCAAGGCTTCTATAATCCAAAACACCATTTTTGATTCCTAAGAAATCATAACCAGAATCGTTGTTGCCACCTGAACCCACAACATTAATATTCCCATTACTACAGATACAGTCCTTGCTGTTCTTTAAACCCAGCCTGCAAGCAAAACAGACCCATCTTCCTCCTGTTTCCAATGGCTCAACATCGTGTTTCAGTTGCTGGCTTTCGCACGGAGGGCTAATTCTGAGTTCAAGGTTCAATTCTGAACTTTCTTCATCTGGGTTCTGCTCTTCTTTGCATGTAATTATGGTATTGGTGGTTGTGGTAGGGGAAGGGGTGATCTTTTCTTTTTCTTCTTTGACTGTAGAAAAAGATAACGTAGTGGCCATTGGTGGCGGCGGGGGCGGTTGTTTTGGTTCAGTTAATGGTCTGTGAGTAGACGGATCTATTCCTTTATTCAAAAGCTTTCTTCTTATATGTGTGTTCCAATAATTCTTTATCTCGTTGTCTGTTCTTCCTGGCAATTTTCCTGCTATAAGCGACCACCTTTAAAGCAAACAAAATGAAGAATTAATACCGATGAACTGACCATACAAGTATTCAAGATCTTAATAATCAACAAATGATGAACTACATGATAGATTAGTATTGCCCTTTAAAATCTAACAAAATTTCAAAAATCGTGGACATTCACTCACCTTCAAAAGAAGAGTGAGCAAGTAGATTATAATTCATATAACTTTTTGAAGATAGCAGCTAATTGTCAGAATTATCATTGATTGATATGTAATTTTGTTAGTTTTGATACAATTCCTAAGGTAAAATGTAATATAAAAAAGTAAAGATTGATAGGCATGGTTGAATATAATTCCAAGAATCGAGGGGAAGACAACGATGAAAAGACTTACTTGTTACCGAGGAGACTATGGAGTTGAACGATAAGTTCATCTTCTTCATGGGTAAAATTGCCACGTTTAAGATCAGGTCTTAAATAGTTGATCCAACGAAGTCTGCAACTTTTACCACAACGAAGAAGACCAGCAGCTTTAGGAAGTGAACGCCAGCAACCTTCTCCATGAGCTCTGATATAAGCTATAAGACGATCATCTTCTTCCTTCGTCCACGCTCCTTTATTTGTATGAGCTTTCTCACAACATGGTGATCTTCCCATTTTCCTCACCTTTGTATTATTACCGATGCAATACTATTATTAGCTCATATATATATATGTATAATTATTTATTTTGATCTGATTAATCTATGAAAGAGATCAATAAATATATTAGAAAATGAGATATCTCAGTTTTTTTTAAAGAAAACAAATGATGTTTTATCCATTTAAAAAATATTCTCATTTGAGTTAGGAAATAGATAAAAGAAAATTCATAAATGTTATTTGCTAATGTTATTTTTCAAATATTATTAATTATAATTGGGCATTAAAAATCAGAAAATCGTAGCAATTAATGAAAGATATTTATTACAATTAACTATTAAATGACATATATAAGAAGAAACAAAATGATCATTTTAGAACAAAACAAAAAATGTTTGTATGAATTAAATTTATTATATAAGAATATAAATTTAAATTTTTATTAAATATCATGATTGTATTGATAAATTTTATTAAATGTCATGAGTGCATTAATTCATTTTATGACGAAGGATTAATAAAACCGATAAATATAAAAAATTTAAAATTTAATTGTCTCATATTTTGATTAATAAAAAAGAATATCAATATTAATATTAAATGTTATGAAACACACACATAAGGGTGATTATTTTTCTTAGAAGTTGGTTTTGTTAGGGTGGTAGATAGCAATTTCGGCTTGTTATATTTTATAGAATTGTTGGTGCAAGATTATTAAGGCCGGCCCTTAATCAGAGGACATGATAAGAGGTTTTTATATAAGGGTTTTGACTGTTTGGGAAGGGAGAGGGAGAGAGAAGGAAAGTGACCCTAATGGCTTCTAGATGTGAGTTGGTGAGATGGGAAGGTGGCCGGTGGCCTCTCTTTTGATGATATTACCATCAATCATACATATATATAATAACCCGAAAACCAACCTCAGCTGCAGCTAACCTCTGGGTAGGTGTAAAGTAAGGTCTATAATAGCATATGGATGCCACTAATATCATAGTCTAATGTTGATAAAAATGACAAATACTTCTGATACATCTAAAAAGCATTTATCCTTAATTTAGTAAATTGAAACATAATAAAAGAAATAGTTAATTGTAGTGATTATATTATACAGCTAAGTTATAAGAAAAAAAAATAAACTTTTTTTATCCTATTTGAAATTCATATTTTGTATGGATTATGATTCAATATTATATAATAATTAGAAATCTTAGTTGTTTTGATATTCTAATATATCATCTAATGATTTAAGTTTTTAGATTTTGATATGATAGGAAAAGGTCTAAAATTTAATTCATAATTATTAAATAATAAATTTAAATATAAATCTGTGTCCACCATTATTTATTAACCCCAAGCTTGAAAGTTATATACTAAAAGAAGAATACTGTAAAAGGTATGAAATACTTGGGAAAAGTATAGACAAGATGTACCCATTTGTGTTCCTTTTTATTTAATTATGATGGTTCCTTTTCTTCTATCTTAAAACATGGGACAACTTTTGATTATTTTATGTAATCATCTCTCGATCTTCCTCAACTCACCAGACAAGACATACCAGAATTCATGTACAACATATTTTATATCATGTTGTTGGAACTAACACCAATTGTGGTTGGGTCTCTAGGAAGGTCCACCTTCATATATCTTTTATATATGACCAAGCATCTTAATTTGCCTTTTTAAAATTGTAATTCCTTTTCATTCATCAGGACAAATCTCCATGTAGTTGATATTATCATAAATTTTTCAAATCATCATAATTAAAGTCTTAACTCTTTCTTTTTCATCTATCTTAATTTAGAGATATAAAATTATTTCTGGAATTTCATGTCATATTTTAATTTTTTTCAATTGAATGATTCTTTAGCATAGAATCATAATCCATACGATAAAAATAGCTAGAGTTTAATTCATGATAACTTCATTTATTAATTGGTATTTGTGTGTGAAGATGTATTACAAATACAAAATCATTTATAAATTTCTTTAATAATTTAAATATTTAAATTAAATAGTTCTTTTAATATATCCATAAGGAAATAATTCCATCTAGAATATTTTTTAAAAAGAAATAAGCAGAAGTATAATTAACAATATATTCATTTGGCTTATTATTTGAAAGTCACTCACAAACTAATGGCACCTTTTGAAATTTAATTATTGTGTGCATGAGAAAATGAGGGTCACTACTCAAGTGAGTGAAATTGTGGTTGGTGGCAGAATAGTCCATAAGAAATGAAAAATTTACACTAGAAAAATAGAAATATTATATATATATATATATATATATGGTTTTGATTCAGGAAGTTAGTTGAGGTGGGGATTTGGGAAAAGGAAAAAAGAAGAAGAAAGATGAAGTGGGTTTGGCTATTTTAGTGTTATTCTTGTGCTTATGTATGGAGAAGGTAGTTGTGGTTCTATATTATATTGGTGTACTACACTATCATGCATGATAGAGAATGAGAGGTTGAAGGGCCTTCTAGAAGATGTGGAGGTTGTCTTCAAGAAAATTTTAAGAAAAGGCAACCATAGTGAAAAAAGAAATGAGTGAGGTGCAAGTTTAGGCAACACTAAAGCCTACAATCACCTTTTCTTTTGGTTGTTATCTCCTTTTTTCAGCTTTATAAATTATTCGATATTATTTTGATGATACATGAATCAAATTAATAAAAAAATTATATATAAATTTATTAACGTTTCATGATCTAACATAATGAAAATTCAAAAAATAATTTCTCGTATGAAAGAGAAGATTCATGTTTCATATGCTAAGTAAAGATAAATCAGTTAGTAGTATTTATTATATATAATGTTATGTAGTTTTAATATTTTATGATTAAAATATCATTGCATAATAAAATAATTGAAGTATAAAATTGTGGAAGTTTGGGGATGGGGTAGTCTGGACCATCATGAAATTCATGTGGGTGGTAAGAATATAGGGATGATAAGGGCAGAAGTTGTTGTCAAAGAAAGATATAGAGAAAGAGGGCAATGTATATCCACTTGTTTGTAATTATTTGGATGTGCTTCACCTACTTTCTCTCTTCACCCTTCCACCTATTTCAACTCTATCCTTCACCCCTTTTTTTAAAACATAAATTATCATACTTATCAAGTTTCAAGCCAAATATAGACCATGGGAATTATCTATATCACCACAAATACATGCCTACCATGTATTGGATAGATGTGGTAAATTTTCAAAAGATGATGCCACATTTTTAAGTATATGATAGATTAAAAATCTAATTAACGCTTTATATAAATTAATATATTGTTCCTTTTTAACATTGGAAAATAAATTTCAATAAGATATTAAAATGTAAATCACCAAGTTCAAATTAAATGAACGCTTAGGCGAACAATAATAGTGTAAATTAAGAGATATCTTAATATGATATGAGTTAAAAAATAAATTAAAATGTACAATAAACTATTTTTTTATGAATTTTTAAACCCATAATTTCAAATACTATTTTAAGGTACTAGAGTATTTATTTATGTAAAAACTCATGATTTTTGGTTTGTGATCCTGGGAAATGCTCATTTTAAGGTAATTTTTCTTTGATCAGATGTATTATAATCAAATATATAATATAATTAATTAAATAACATAATACAATAGATTTTTTTTCTATTATATTTCATTTGATAAATAATGTGATATATTATAATTATACTAAAAAAAGAAGTGGATGGGTTTGAATATATTATAATTAAAAATATATTATATTTTAAATATATTTATTAATCACTTTATAATGTATTAATAAGTACTAATTATTCAGCATTACATTAACATTATATAACTAAATAAAGTAATCAAACATATAATATAATCATGATTATATTATGTTTGATTGGATATATTAAGGGATGTAATGTAATGATGATTACATTATATTAAAAATTATATTATTTGGATAATTAAAATTATTTTGATGTAATGTATTTATAAATACATATGTAATCAAATATACTAAGACTAATGTATTATTAATTACATGTCAATTTTTATATATTCAACATTATATTTTTTTCATTGTAACTACATTAAATCCATTTCATTAACAAATAATTAATTGATTATTAATAGAATTATATAATATTAAAATTAAATCATATTAATTCAAAAATATAAATTTCATAATTATACATTAAAATGTAAAATAAATACCAAAATATTAAAATTTGAGATAATGATTCAAATATCATAATTAATGAACTACACATCAAAATCAAAATCAAAATTTAAAATATTGAAATTGAAATCTAAGTTTTAACATCAATTTTTAATAAAAATAATTTAAAATTTAACTAATTTTTATATAATTTAAAATAATATGTTAATTACATTATATTTCATTTATAAGTATCATTCAAATATTATATAAAATAATGATTACATTATATTACATCTTTGATTATATTACATTATTGATTATATTATATTTTAATACATTCAATATCATAAAACCTTTCAATTATTTTCAATTATAAAAATCAGAAAAACTAATTCTATATAAAAGTGATTTCTTAATTTTGTTATCATATTGAGTGTTAATAATTTCATTAAATATATTAGCGAAAGAGTAACAAATGGACTCCTTAAAGTTAAAATTCAATCATCTTTTAACTTACAAGAATTAAAATCTAAAAACATTAACAGAAAGTGCATTATGAATCAAATTATTTGACAATTATGCCAATTTGTTGATTGACAACTTGAGAATGGTAAGAAATGCAATTTTGAAACTATCACTACAAGAACAATGAGAAATTATTCCAAAAATGTTCTATGAATAAGCTAATAGGAGAGACTCTTGCACAACAGAACAGTAGTGAATACAAATTTAACAAGGAACATGTCAAGAACTATACAATTTCATATCGTACAAGTTCTTTCTTTCTTTCTTTTTGGGTTCAAACCGCATTGCAGCAATCACCTCTTTCCTAGTCGCATTTAACCTGAACAGCGAGCTTCTTTTTGATATCTGGGCAGGCATCGTGATTCTTCTCCAAGATCTCCCGCTTGATGGGAATGTCACAGTATTCTTTTCCCATGCAATACTGTCATCGGCTAATTACTCATCAATATTTGCATGTTAATTGATGGTAAACCCCACTACTGTGTTATGTAATCACTTCACAACGTAAAAATGCATCATTCGTTATTTTTGGTTTACCTGCTCAACAACTTGTTTGATCGTAGGAGAAGTGCAGTTTCCAACAGCAATATTTCCACAAGGACCAGAAGGATTGCCCCAGCTGGCGAACTCCACGGCCACAATCTTCTTACCTGTGGGACACTTGAGATGAGCTGCTGGTTGAGGATCATCCACTACAGCTCTGAATTTGTTATCCTTCCTCGCCCATGATTTTACATTTGGTGGATGATATTCTGTCATGTAAGTACAGATGGTATCTCTATTCACTGTCAGAATCTCAATCTTTTCGGGATTTGCTCGCTTCTCTTCCAATACTACAATCAGGTTATCCTTTGGCTTCAGAAATGATCTTGGGATATGGTACCTGAATTATTCACTGATCAGTTCCTTTTGTTTTTTCTCTCCATTTTCCGCTCAGGAATTGATTGATTAAGAAGTTTTCACTTACTCTGTCTGAGTAGGTTGGCCAAGTGGAGAGAGGTAAGACAACCAGTGCCGGCCAATGTTACGGCCGTTGATCCAAATCATACCTTTTTTCATACCTTTCATACTCACTGCAACTGGGTTGTTTCCTTGAGGTTCGTCGAAGTAAGACTGCAAAAACAAAAACAAAAAATCAAAAAAATCACAATCACTTACATATCATTTGAATTAAACTAAGTAGATGAAAAACTTACCTTGTACCAAGTCAAAGGAGGTCCTTCTCCTTGATGCACATCTTTCCAATTTGCTGAATGTCCTCCTTCCTCAGTGTACCACTTAGCCTTCTCTCCTCCCAAGCCAACCTGCAAGATGGGAACCACATCACCTGCTTGCCATTGTTCACCTGTAAATTTTCCTTACCACCCTAACATTCATGGTGCATAAATTACCAATCCAGAAAATTTAATCACCCTTAGCGTTATATTACAGAAGTTCATTCAATCTTGTTTAAAGTAATTCATTTATTAAATAACTCAACCTTAATTATATTTAACTCAAGCTAATTAAACTCCATTCTCAGTCATCATAGGACAAGTGTATGTACCTCATGTCCCCAACCATTTGTTGACAAATCCAGTGTTCCAGTGTTGAGACCAAGGATGGTTATGCCTCTAGGACCGGCAAACCGATGCTCCATATAGGCTCCGCTATCCTTCATGAACAAATAATACATGAACCAATTTCAACTCTATGGATTTCATCTTCAAAAACCCAGAAAAACAAACAGAGAATGAAAGGGTAAATAGGTGTTCTGGTAGATTTCTTACAGGGAGTCCAACCAGAGATCCCAGAAACGTAATAGTATTATTCCCTGTTTTCAATGTTATTTGTTCCTGGAGTACGAAACTCTTTTCAATTTGGCTGCCATGTCCAGATCCTGAAAGCAGTTTGCCAGCATAAGCTAAACATACACTATTCCTTCATTAATTTCTTTATTTATACGCAAGGTAAGTGCATACCTACGAATTCACCATTTACGAAAGCAAGCATTGAATGTCCAAGACTTGCAACTCTTAGAACTGGATGAATATTTTTTCGCCCAGAGAAGTCCCATGAACTCAATAAAACACTGAAACAACAGCACTAATGTATAAAAGAAACTTCGCACACACACTTCCGTTTTCTTTCCGGATATAATTTCATCAGAAGACGACAGAAAGAAGACCAAATTTGGATCATGAAATGTTATATTAATAGGACTATACTTACGTTGTAGTGTACCATGCATAGTCTGTTTTATCTTTTGTCAAGCCATAGAGCTCCAATGGAATCTCGGATGTTACATTCAGGTGGGCAGGAATGACTTCTGAAACCATCTTCCATTTAAGTTTTTCGCCTGCTTTCGTAGATCTTTCAAAATTCCTCGCATTATGCTGTGCTACAATCTGTTTTGACATAGCCAAAAGAATTATAGAACCCTGTCAGGATCACATCAGACTTTTCAATTTAAATTAGACAAGGAGAATTCTCATATTAGGAATTCACCGTCACGGTATTGTAAACTACAGTCTTGCAATCAGGGAGGATGCTTATGGATCTTGCCGGTAAGTAATACTCCCGGCCTTTAAAATGAACGGTCTGTGCCGCTCTAGTACTATTGTTTGCCAGGAAAGCTGCGCAAACTTTTAATCCAGGATTTTCATAGAATCGCGCCTGCAAGGTATAACCAGTTTAGTTAACCCACGTAAGATTATGCAATAACTTAGATTAGACCAGGTTTATTAAGTGAAGAAATGTTTAAAATTCAAGTGATGGTAGGATGATTCTCCATAATTAATTACCTCAAGATCTATGCCCAAAGTCTGAACACTGGGAGTGCCCCAAAGCAAAGCCTTCCTTGATAGCCTAATAGCTTTGTGCAAGTCCATGAGATGACCATACTTTGGCTGCCTAGGCAAACCTGAAAGCCAGCAGTTATAGCAAGGTCAATTAATTTTTGATCTTTCAGTCCCCTTTTTTCCAACAAGAAGATAAGAAATGAGATGGCAATATTCCAGCTACCAAATTCATCAAGAGGAGCTTCATCGTAGTAGCGAGTGGTTACAAAGGAGGCAGCAGTTCTTTCAAAGTTAGTCCCGCCATGATACTGCAAAGCATTGGAAATCATTGGCACTCATCAGAACAACTGACAAACAGAGAAATTCCTCTATGAGTCTAGTCAATCACATGGTAAAAATTAATGTTAATCATGCAACTGAACAATACAAAAATCCACAAAACTATAATGTTGCAATGGTATTAACAAGTTCATAATCCCAGGTGGTTAAGAATTCTCTTTAGGAGGTCTCTTTACCATATAGTAATTGACTAGGGAGCCATTTTTGGAGAACCAACGAGCAACTGAAAATGCCATGTCTTCCGCTGCTCTTTGAGAAGGCGGATCTCCAAATACTCTAAACCTGCAGTAATTTCATGGCATCATAATTATCTACACTTCAATAATAACCTTGATGTCGTTGTTTGTGTAATAATTACTCCGTCAGTTCAGTTTTGCTATCAGATTTATGGGCAAAGTGTTGAATCGAAATGCATTTTGAAGCATTAAAAATGCATATTTTAGGTAGACTGTACCATTTAACTCAATAACTGAGAACAAATGCAATTTATCAACTTACTGAGCAGTCCAATTCTCTGTCCAAATATAAGGCTTGTTTGGTTTGTTGGGTCCTATGAATGTATCACCACAATGCCTTCCGTTGCAAGAATTGATCTGCACACATCAAATATAACTTTCTTGCTTCAGATAATGGTATATTCATTTGTTTCTTCATGTTTTTCATTAATTAGAATCATACTCACAATTGGATCAGGAGCATCCTTCTGCTTGCACATGACCCATGGTACGCCTACATTTAGGCCTATGGCAAACTTTCCTGCCCATTGAACATACTTATCACCCAACTCTCTATACGCTAGCTGCACAGTGTTGTACTCATTCTCAATCTGCCAACAGAATATCATAAATAATTATTACAAATCATATTGGGTGATTTTTAACTAGCAATACGAATCTCCGGTGAAAGGATACCTGAGCCAAGACAATTGGACCGCCCTGCGGTGCAAACAGCTTCTCTTCTTTTAATTTATGAATAACCATCTTGATGAATTTCTTCATGTGATGCTGCAAAACCCAAGGTTATATTATATTAGGCTCGTTTAAAGATTAAATTACCAAATCTAAAGGGAGTGAGCGTGAGGATTGAATAGATACCATGAATGGTTTATTATAAGAACGGAATATGATATCAGGGACCTCTCTTAACCAGTATGGGAGGCCACTGCATGTTCAAGTAAACAAGTACAAAACATAACATGTATGTATAAATATTCAGGTAAAGCAAGTAAAGAGAAAGTTATATAGATACCCGTGGTTCCATTCAGCTTGGATAAATGGACCAACCCTAATAGTAGCAAGCATTTCCTGCTCTGCAACCATTTTTAAGAACTTCACCAAGTCGAATCTCCCTTCAAAATTGTACTGTGAAACCATTTCCCAAAAACACACTTGGTTGAGTCAACAATTTCCAACCAAAAGTTACCACATTAATCCACCCCAAACATATGTAAAACTCATGGTGTGATTCATGTTAAATCATTAGAGACATGATATCATGATTTAAACACCATTTATAAATTGAGTCATGTTAAGTCGTATGATATCATATTTGACTCATCAATTTTTAAAAAAATTATATGAAGTTAATTATTCCATTTCATATTATATAAAACAAATTTGAGTTAAATTAGATTCCTTAAAAAACTACCATCAAAATTTTCAATGACATGTTTCCTTTTTTTCTTAAAGGAAATGTGTTTTTGTTTAAAAAAGCTTGCAAATAGAGGGGCTAAATGTGCATGGAAAAGTAAATGAATTATATAATAAAAGTTAATCTTCTACTTTAATTGTGCAACAAATCTAAGCAACATCATAACAAATCTCAAGAATGGTAAATGAATGTTAGGAATAATTTTCTTGGAATGGACGGCTAATATAGGCTAATAGTGAGAAGCACCTTGCCAGGCTCGGGCTCATGTATATTCCAAAAGACGTAAGTTTGAATAACGTTTAAACCTCCATACTTGGCCTTTGAAATAAGGTCAGGCCACATCTGAATCCAATTCAAATCAAACACACACCAGTTATATCATATGATGCAAAAAGGAAAAATAACATATGCATGTATATAGATATGAATTACTTCTGGAGTACTACGAGGGTAATGGATGGAACCAGAAAAGATAAGTTGTCTTTTGCCATTAATGATCAAAGACCTTCCATCATAAGTCACAGCTGAAGAATTATCATGGTCGTCGGCTACAGCTAAGGTAACAAGTAAACAGAAGATGGTGGTAACCAAAACATGATCATGTCTAGCTCTTAATGTCATCTTTCAACAAACAAAAAAACTCAGAAATGAATCATACGAAGCATGCAAAAAGAGTGAAGTAGAAGAAGAAGAAGAACAAATAAATGGGGTGCTATTCTTTCTCTCTCCTCTGTATTTGGTAATGAAGGAAGACGAAGATGGGGGAAGAGTTTCCGATGAGGTGAAAAGGGAAGGTTTTGATGTGCAGAGAAGGATATAGGAGACGAGAAGGGTAAAATATTTGGTCACAGAGGAAAGTTCGGATATTATGTGCTGTGATATTGCTGGTTGAGCTATTCATATTCTTCTTCTTCTTCTTTTTTCCTTTTTTATTTTATTTCTAATCTGATTTCTATTATTGGGATGCTCACCAAGCGAAAAATAAAACATGTAAATAATTATTAATATATTTTTCATATTTAATAAAAATTAATATTTATTTTCATAATTTCATAATTTTATACCATAAATAAGTACATATGAAACTCAAAATTTAATATAAAATCGATTTAATTTAATTTATTCGATTCAATTTAAAAATTAATATTATAAAAAATAAAATAAAATAAAATAAAATATAAAATATTTTTTAAGTATTTAAAATTAATTATTTATTGGAAACCAATAATGAAAAACAATTAATTCAATCAAATTAAAATCTATCATATTCAAATCACTATTATAAAATTCACTATGATATCTTCCTTATTAAACTTATTCTGCAAAGACGGCAATGTGTGTCAACTCAATTGAATAATGTCAAACACCGAAAACGGCAACGTTTCTCAAATTGTAATTTTGATTTCCCTCCCAAGGAAACCGCCTCTCCCTCCACAGGAACCAACTCCATTTTCTGTCTTTTTATTATTAATGGAACTCAACTCATTCAATTTCGGTAGCTTTTTTTCTTTCAATTCTGTTCTTTCTGCTTTGCGAAAAAGAATTCTATAATGTCAAGCCATCAAGATGACTTAGACCTCCTTCTCTCTCTCCAAGATCGAGTCTTGGAAACTCCTCCTGGTTCTCCTTCAAATCCCCCTTCCAATTCCCCAGGTACATTTATTCATTTTGTTTGATTTTAAATCTATTACTTTTCTTTACTGGGTTGTTGATTTCCCGCTCAAGTTTTCTTTACTGCGTATCTGTTTTTTTTCGTATGCAATCTTCATTATGTGGGTACTGTTCCGTATTCAGCAGTGTGATTCCACATTGAATCAGCTGAAATTTCTCGAATCCTCAACTGGGTTTCCCCCCCTCATAACTGAGTATTTATTTCTCATAACATGTATTTATAACTGATTTTTTGTTTTCTTTTCTCGTGATGCTTTAATTTTTGGAGGGTTTTTGTCGGATGATGAATCACCCAAGAGAAGAAGAGGGAATGAAGATTTGTCTGTCTTCAGAGACGCTGTTAAGGATTGCCTTTCTCATGATGACCCGAGACCAGTTATAAAAGCTGAAAAATTTAAGCATTCAAGAAACTCAAATGAAGTGAATGTGGAGAAATTTTCTGGTCTAAGAATAAGGTTTTTCTTTATACTGACGATTTAATCTTGTGGCCATCACGTGATATGATTTTATCACTTTCGGTTTCATTTTTGAGAACAGGATTGAACTACTACGTCTTGCACTTGAATATGTCTAGCTTATTATTAAAAAAAATGTCAAACTTGTTATAAAATCATGTTGAGTTGGGTTGATACAGCTCTAAGCTTGAGCTCGACTTTAGTGAAAAAGCTTGAAGCTCGTAGTCAACTGGATCAAGTTTAAACTTGATTCAGCAATCTTCAATTCTTGATTATTTCTCAAATTGAAATTGAGTAGCTCATGAATATATTGGCTCATATACATATAAGCAGCAAACACAATTGTCATCAAATAAAGCTAAAATAAGCTCTTGTTTCTGTTCTCTTTACTGAAACATGTTACAATCTGTTTTAGAAATCAATTGGTCACTCCGGCAGAGCTTAACGAGCGTTTCTCGGATGTTCGTTTTATTCGGTTACCAGCAATTAAGTAATCTTCTTGCACTAGCATTAGTTCATTTTACTTTAAAAGACAATGTTTTGATTGATTTCCTTCTTTGATCCAGAAATCTATTGGTAGGGGATAAAATTACAGGATGCTGGGCAACTGTTGGAGTCTTAACTGAGAAGGGAAATCCGAAGACTAGTTCTGTTGGGAAGAGCTACTGTATATGGAAAATTGGATGCTTAGATGAAAACATAATTTCCCTGTTCATGTTTGGTGATGCTTATCAGCAGTACTGTAAGGAGCAAGCAGGAACTGCTTTTGCTTTATTTAATTGTACCGTACGCAAGGACACTTCGGTATGATGATACCATTTACTTGCTGCCTGGTGGATTCTTTCCCTGTTTGTAAAAATATTGCATTGTCCTTGTTTTCATTATTTGCAGGGAGGCTTTACTTTGAGTGCTTATTCTCCAAATCAGATACTAAATATGGGTATTTCGGTCGATTATGGAGTTTGCAAAGGGAAAAGGAAGGATGGAATGCCTTGTACTGTAGTCATAAATAAGTAGGCTAATACGCATTTCTTTATTGAAGTTCCATTAGCTTATTGTATCTGGTCCTTTTATATTCACTGGCATGTGTAAAGTTATAATTCTTACAGAATTTAGTTTTGATATTCATTTTTCAGTGTTTTTGAGGAAGTTGGAACAGATAAGAGCCAACTATTATATACTACTTTCCCATGTCAGGATCATGTACACAACATTTAGTCCAACTGGATGACTACGAAGAATTAATTACTGCTAGAATGCTGTCCCTTTCAGGTGTCATTTAGTTGTCAAAAAGCCGCTCAATCTAGATGTCAAGTGTATAGCGTAGGCCAAAAATAATTTTTCTTTGTTCATTAAGAGATAAAATGTCGATGGACCATATAAGATGGAGTAGTTATTCTCTTTAATATCATAAAAGACGCCAGGATTTGAATTGTGAAGAACAATTTTATTTACGAGGGAAAAATACGTATATAGGCTCGCAAAGAAATTTATATAAGCTCTTGTCTCAGTTTTGGATGTTACCCTTGTTAGACCTCGTCCAACATGAGGAAGGACGAGAAAATCCTGAAGGAGCAAATTGTCTGGCTGAAAATTTATTTGAATCTGTTGTTAAACAACTACTTGAGCTTGCAAACGACCAATGGCTGATCAGCAGGAGAATGCATTTTGGCTCCGTGATGAAAATTTGATACCTTTTCTTTTCTTTGTTCTTTATCTGAAATTTTGTGTTTATGCATGTCAAACTTTTATGCCATTGACTTTTTGGATATTCTGACGTTGCTTAATTTGTTTCTTCAGACGTCAAGGAATATATTGCAGATTCCATAAGTCTGTATGTTTCTCCTATGCTACTATTATTCTTCTTTTGCATATATTCAGAGTAGACTCACTTGCATCATTTCTATATTTCTACAGAGAGCAGCAGAGATATTTTCCACGACCCGAACAGAGCTCAAAGGCGGGTAGGTTATCAAAGTTTTGATTTGTTTGATAATTTCAACAGCTTTATAGCTGCATATTATATCCACATGGTTTAATTATTCTTTCATTTCTGAAGGATGTCCTGAACCAGTTGGTAATTTTGTTGTTTTCCAGGAACTTGAAAACAGCTTTTAGAGATCCTCTCAAGTCACAAGGCATTCACATAGTCGACCCATTATCTGACAAAATGAACAACAAATCTTCTACGCAAGCAGTGAAACTACTGTCCGTTGAAGCATTAAAGAAGGCATTGAGGTTTGCTCATTAGACAATATTCATTCTGATTGGTATCCAAACCTGCATTTTTCACCATTGGCCTGGATGTTTTGCTTGATTTAACAGCAATGCTGATAAAGTGACGACAAATACGTTCTCACAGGGCGTAAGATTTCTTAACGAAATTACAGGTCTATGGTCATTAATCTTACTGTCTTCATACTTATTTTGCAATCTCTTCTCCAACATCCTGAAATATTATTACTATAATTTTCAGGGAAAATGAAACCAAAGAAGTCAGATGATCTATCTGCAGCATCAAATCAACGCATGACCAACTCAAACAAGAGGTGATTCATTTACTAGACTTGTAAAATGTTCCATCTCCTACATAGTTATTGTTCTCTTAATGTGCCAATGAACATCTAGGAAATCGCCTACAATGAAAGCATCACCAAAAAATGTTGTGAAAAAGGAACAGAATGCGAAACAAGTTAAAACAAATCAAGAGCAAGGTTTGGAAGAGAAAGCCAGACAGGGAACTGAAAAGATGATAGAATTGGATATCTACGGTTCTGATGAAGAAATATAAATCATTTATATACTGTGCTTCACCCTGGTAAATTGTTTTTACATTTCCAGGAAGTTGCATAGGAAAACCAATGCACTTGCAAAATGTTGGTATGGTTTGTACACATCACTCTGGGTGACCCTGATCATGTCTTAAGTTAACAATCCAGAACCTGATACAATCCATCATTGAACGGTTCCGTTATTTCAAGGTAAAAGGAAAACCTTGGCAGATTGATGGGCACCCACATTGCCAGGATAGAGTTTTTCATTATTATAGTGTTATATCAATTGGTTCTTTTGGTTTTGCTGACAAAGGAAAAATAACTAGTGTAAAATTTGAAGCAAAGATTTTCATGTGAATCACATGAGATGATGTGTCTGACATTGAGATTTCTTTATTTTATAAGGGAGATTCTGTATAGAGTGGTGGAGTGGTCATTTGGATTGACCTGCAAAGTAGAAAAATAAAAACTAAAAAAAATTGTTAAAAGTGGCATCTCGTGACTGGTTATCTTGTAGATGAATGGACCAAAGGTGTTGGTGGGTGGTCCTCCTGAAGCAGCAGTAAGCAAATCCTGAAAGCGTTTTATGCTTTGTACCTCCAACGGCCACTGATTTTGTACAATTCTGATCACTATTCTTGTGATATGTATACATGTGTAAGAGCAGTAGAAGAATATGGTTTAATTTGGAATGGCATTGAGATTGATTGACATCTCAACAAGAAGAGGCTGTCTGATATATTGAATTCACTTCATTTCAATTTTTTCAAGAATTTATTATTAAAGAAATAAAATTCATTCATCTAATAACATAAAATAAATTTGTGATTTCAAAAATCTGTTGCATATGAATGTGTTATAAATGGAAATGCAATCCTTTAATGTGTGATCATTTCATAATGTTTGAATGTTTTAGTTTCATATAATATGATGATACATATTATTAATAAGCCCTATATATGTGCCTGATTTTTAGTCATTTTGATATAATTAATTATAATTTTATACTATAGTTATTAGATTTGGTTTAAAATTGAGACAGATTGCATGGTACCACTAATCCAACACATCATCATACTAAATAAAAGTCTCGATAGGATAGGTTCCCTCCCTTATAACCTTCAACCTCATAGGGTATTTCTTTTAACTGATGAATGTTATATTTTCAAATTTTAAGAAATGATATAATATGTTACTATTTTACTAAAAAAAAAAAAGAAATAGTACAAAGGCAGTAGAATTTTAAGTGGGTTTTGAACTATAAATGTTAAAAAAAAAAAACTAAACTCTAACTTGAAATATCAATTTATTTTGAAAATGATTGAGTAAAAATATTAAATAGTATGGAAACTATTATAATCAAACATAATTTAAGAAATGTATACTTATGATATTATATTAATATGAAAATGAATTGAAAATGGTTGGTTAAACAACTTTTTTTAATAATAAGGTTTTTGTAGAAATTTAGTTTTTTAAAAAAATATTTGAATTATAGCATTAGACATCATTTTTATATAAAAAAATTTAAAATTCATTTGAGTGGAATAAATTAAATTAAGAACTTAAAAATAAGATATAAGTGAGAGTAAAGTAAAAGAAAAATGAGAAGATGAAGTTAGGTGGGATAAGGTAGAGATTAGTTCAACATAATCCATAATTATTAGTTAACCCATTATTGTAAGCCTTAAAAGGAGTAAGGCATGTTAGACTAGGAGTAAGGCATGTTTCCTTTAGTTTAGGATCCAATAAAGAATAGTATTTCTTATCTAATTGGTTTGCATGAATTTCTATGTATTTTTAGCTTTTATTTTTTTTTATTTTCCAAGTTATATTAGGAGTAAGAAAACCAAGTCATTCTTAGTTTAGGTTTCCAAGTCCTTGTCGGACTATTATTTGCTAATAGTATAAATATGTCTCTATATAACCTTTTAAAGGATATAATTCAATACAATTATATTTTTTCTTCATGCTTTTATTGTGTTTTAAGATTAAAGTCAGAGTGAGGATTTTCTTTCTTCTAATTACACTAGAAATTAAGGTAAACTTATCGATCTAATTATGACATTTCTCTTATTTCATAACTTAATTATTTGTATTTCCATATCATCTTGCATAAGGGTTCAATAGGGTATGAGTTTAGATTATTTTTGGAACTATATCTTATTATGTGTGTAGGTTTTTGATATTCTTATCATTAGGTTCCAAGTCAAGTTTATACCTTACGAAGTACATTGGTTTTAGAGGGGTTAGGGAGTATATCCTCACCATGGTCTACATTCAAAATAAGTTCAAGGTTTTTGATATTATTCTTCTTAATGCTTGCATCATTCATCAGGCTTTGAGCACTTTACCTCTAAAGTTTAGGATAATTATGACTACTTCTAATTCAAGAGATGTTAAGTGGAATATCAATGATTTCATTATAAATACTTGCTTTGCCATCACATTACAAGGGTTCACAGACAGGAGAAGGCTAAGTAAAGAAGAGTTAAAGCTTAAGGTTGGAAATAATGCAAAGGTGGATGTGGAGTTTATAAGAGATGTTTGCTTAAATCTTCAATTAGGTTATAAACTCTTTTTGATAAATGTTTTATTTATTTTCCATTTTTTAGTGTCTATCTCCATGCTTGATAAGCTTGGTTATGATTTTAAGTTTAAAGAAGGCATTATAAATATTGCTTTTGACTTAAAAGAAGTTGGTTTTGATAGCTTGTCATATGGTTTATATAAACTCTATTTGAATTTTAATCAAATGAATCCCACCTTTTTTAATATAGAAAATGTTCCTACCAAAAGATCTCTAATTAAAGAAAAATCCTCAAAATTATGGCATAAACATTTAGAACATATTTCTAGGGAAAGAGTAAAAAGGTTAATTAAGTATGATATTTTATCTACTCTTAACTTTGGTGATCTAGAAACATATGTATTGTATGGAAAATTGACTACATTTAAGAAAAAAGGATCTGCTCATAATTCTGACTTGTTAGAGCTAAATTATACAAACATAAATGGACCTTATTCACTTAATGTATGCAATAATAAATTTTTCATAATATTCATTGATGATTTTTCCTATATGGTTATTTGTACTTAATTAAGGAAAAGTTTGAAGCTCTTGATAAATTCAAGATTTTTAAGATTAAAGTTGAGAGACAATCAGGGAAGGTTATTAAGGTTGTTAGATCTAATTATTATGATGAGTATTATGGAAAACATATACTTAGTGGGTAGGTAAAAGGACCATTTACCAAGTATTTGAAAGAATATGGAATAATGGCTCAATTCACTATACTAGGTAGCCCTACATAAAATAGTGTAGTTGAAAGATAAAATTATACACTTTAAGAAATGATTAAGTGTATGATATCAAGAACTAATCTTCTAGACTACTTATAGAATGAAGCAATCAAAATTGCTTTATATATCCTTAATAAAGTCCCTAGTAAGTCAATGATTAAAACACCATTTGAATTACGGATAAGGAGGAAACTAAGCCTCAATCATTTTCATGTTTGGGGATGTCCATTAGAGGTTTACCTTTATAGTCTTGATGAAGGAAAGTTGTAATCATAAACCATCTGTTGTTACTTTGTTGGTTATCAAAAACATTCTAAAGGCTATAGATTTTACTATAAAGAATGAGGCTCCAAAATTATAGAATCATAAATTGCTAAGTTTTTAGAGTCTAATATTACTGATATTATTAATTAATCTAATATAGTGAGCCAAGGGAAATAAACTAATTATATTCAAATTTCTCCATCTATGAGATATGATATGGGTTCTACTTTTATTATTAATCCATTTTCTATGGAGCAAGTGGTTGAGAAAGCTCCATTATCATAAGTTAAAGTCACTCCAATTCTAGTTAGAAGATCAATTAGAGTGAGACAATCAATAATATCTCTTGATTATATTGTTATCTTACTGAATGTAATGGTATAATGGATGATATTGTTGATCCGTTAACATTTGAAGAAGTGATCTCTAGTCCACTATCTAGCTTAAGATGGAAAGCAATGATAGAAGAAATGCAATCTATAAGTGATAATGGTCTGTGGGATTGTGTTGAGCTTCCTAAAATTATAAACCTGTTGGTTAATGAGTGTTCAAGATTAAGAAGGACTTTAAGGGTATGTAGAGCAATTTAAAGCCAAACTAGTTGTAAAAGGGTTCATTTAGAGAGAAAGTGTTGATTGAAAACTTTTCTTTTGTTTCATTTAAAGATACCTTTAAAATTATTATAGTGCTAGTAGCTCATTATAACTTAGAGCTGCACTAAATGGATGTTAAAACTGCTTTTCTTAATAGAGATTTAGATGAAGAAGTATATATGGTTTTACCTAAAGGTTTTGTAAATGCTGCTTTGAGTGGCATTGTTTACAAACTTAAAACTTCATCTATGGTTTGATGCAAGCCTCAAGATAATGATATTTAAAGTTTGATAGTGTTATTTCTTCTCTTGGTTTTATAGAATGTAAAATCAATAAATGCATATATGTCAAGATCAATAGAAGTAGGTTTATTTTTCTTTTACTATATGTTGATGACATTTTCCTTGCTTGCAATAATCTTGGCATGCTTTATAAAGTTAAACATACTTCGTCTAAGCACTTTGACATGAAGGATATTGGAGAAGCATCATATGTCCTTAGCATTGAAATTCATAGAGACAGATCTCAATGTTTATTAGGTCTCTCTCAGAAAGCATATCTTGAATGCATTTTGAAAAGGTTCAATATGCAAACTTTTAAAGTTTGGATATACTAATAGCTAAAGGTGATAAATTGAGCATGGCTCATTCTTTCAGAATTGAATGTGAAAGAGAATCTATGAAGTCAATTTTGTAAGCTAGTGTGGTTGGTAGCTTGATGTATGCATAAGTCTACACCAGATCTAATATTGCTTTTAGTAGGGGTATACTAGGAAGATATTAGTCTAATCCTAGTAAAGATCATTGGGTTGCTGCTAAAAGGGTTCTACAATATTTTCAAGGTATTATAGATTATATGTTGACTTATAAAAGAGTTGAAGATGTTGAGCTAGTTGGGTATATAGATTCTAATTTTAATGGTTAACTTGATGATACAGAATCTACATTAAGTTATTTGTTTAAGTTGGTAGGTAGGGTCATATCCTAGAAAAGTATCAAGTAGAAAATTGTGTCATCTTCCACGATGCAAGCTAAGTTTATAGCTTGCAATGGTATAGGTACTCAAGGAGTGTGGTTATGAAATCTTATTACTGAATTGTTTGTTATTGATTCTATAAGCAGGCCTATAGTTTTGTACTATGATAATCTTGTATCTAGGTTGTTTTCTAAAAATAAGGATCAAAACATATGGAAATGAAGTTTTTAACATTAAAATAGCTTGTTAAAAAATATGATGTTGTAATAAAACATATAGCTACTAATGATATGATAGACAATTCAAAGACTAAAGGACTAAGACCAAATGTTTATCAAAACTAGCATGGGTCGTTTTAGTTCTTT
This sequence comes from Dalechampia spathulata, assembly GCA_948192965.1. NCBI lineage: Eukaryota > Viridiplantae > Streptophyta > Magnoliopsida > Malpighiales > Euphorbiaceae > Dalechampia > Dalechampia spathulata. Next base: position 653 of record CANYBF012669130.1, on the reverse strand, counting down.
TGATTCACTCAGTTAGTTGGAGTTTGTAACTATTGTATATAGTTGCTATTAATTGCTATCAAAAAAGAAGACTTTTGCACTACTGTGATAAATTTCATTTTATTGTGTCAGTAATTCTTAATAATTATATATTTTCTTAAGCAATAGCTTAGGGCATCCATATTTATAGCCATTTTATATGTCTTTTGACATACATATGTATATATCTCATGTCATATCCATCATTTTTGAAATGCATGAATGCATAATGCTTTTGTTGATGCTTTGATATAGAACATAAGTTATGAATATGTTATGGATGAATGCAATTCCATTAGACATGAAACTTAGAGAGGAGAGACATGAAATGAAGTAAAAAGTTACTTAGGATGCCTCTTTAATATGTTTTTGGTGAATGCTTTAGAGGATACTTAAAAGTGAAATTCATAAGTGAAAAGTAATGTTTATGCATGATATAACTGCTATATGATGAGAAAATATATGTTAGTGTCACACCCAGCCCATACCCAGGTGGACATGCTCCCACGACACAGACAGTGACCCTTTAAGAGAACCACTAACTGTGACGTCAGGGATACATCGCAAACTCGTCGCATGGGGACCCACTCTAAGCCTAATGGTGGTTATGCTGCGGAAACAACGTGATAAGCATG
>CANYBF012668045.1:0-86828 GCA_948192965.1 Dalechampia spathulata | reverse complement strand
TGGCAGCCGCAGTGTGGGAGTAACGCCCTCTGGGTGGACTCCTTGTGGGCACCAAGACCTGGGTCCCCGTCTAGGAGGCCGCTGGATACCATGATTTACCCTCCCTCACGATGCTCGTCGGGTCGGGCGGTGGAGGCCCTTAGAGTGAGGGCATCACCTTTTTGGTACCAAGAAAGCAAGCTTTGGTTAAAGCTAGGCTGGCAACAAAAGAAAAGCAAATCTTTACCAAAAGTAGTTGATAATCAAACAATGAAATGGGAGAAATGTGCTGTGGGCATCGCACTCACGGACCCACCTCATTTCTCCTTCGCAAACCACCAACTCTTTCACTCATATTCCATTGTTTACTCATCAAATTTCAGTATTCTTAATACCATATATATAAATATATACTGACGACAGTAACTAATAAGTAAAATGATGTTTTACTGTTTAGACTGCGTAATGCCGAGGTGGCTGGAGATAAGAAGCGAAGCAATATGCTGATTAAAGAAGCAATAGTGGAATTTGTAAGTTGAAAGTCTACAAGTGGAACCAAAAAGATACAGACGAGATGCTAAAGTGAAACAGAAAAAGAGAAAAGGAGTGGAATGGCAGAGTGGTGGTGGTAAAGTTTATGAATCACGTCGAAACAGTGCAAGTTTGCGTACGAGTGCGAGCCTTGTTGTTGGCCTTGGAGCGAGCCTACCAGTATACGATATCATAGATGCATGAAACTCGAAGACCATACAGTCAACCTCCAACAACGTCAACCATGATCATTAATTCACTTGGTGGTCTACGAAGAGGACGCTTTAATAGATTTGTGGGTCTGCTCCATGATGCATCTTTACTCGCAGGATTGGGCTGTGTATGCCTACACATGCTTGCACGTATTAAAACATTGAGTATCGGGTTGACCCGATTGACGTTTTTCTTCATTAGCGGACTGAAATGATTGTAAAGTAATAGATAAATAAATTGGATAAATATTTGAAAATGAAGAGGCTGAATGTTGATATCCTAAGATCTCGGGTATTATCTTCAGGTATTCTATGAATGTTTTACCATGCTCGGATGGTTGAAGTAGATTATTTGGAGATATTGTTCAAAAAACAAAAGCAGCAGTATGTGGGACCCAACGACCTATCCTCCATCGTCCATCGAACGCAAAAAAGAACAGTGAAAAGCCATTTGATCAACTGACAGTCGTCCACAAGGAAGAAATTCTGTATTGTTTTTACTCAATCATATACACACTCCCATTGCTCCTCCATTTCCACAGGATGCCTTCCTCCTCCATGTATATATCCCTCTCCATATCCAAACGGACGGACTTGCATTTCTGCCCTTCCCGACCACCCATCTCTTACCTTTGATGAAAAAAATTGAAAGAAACTCTTTTTTTTCCCTTCCCTTTTAATATTCTTTCAGTTGCCTATCTGTGGGCTGTGCTGGATATCCCTTTCGCCATGTATCCATAGACTCTTGGTTTCCTTCTTTCCCTTTTTTGTTTCTTTGCCTTCGTTTTCTTATTTTATGCTCTCCTTTTTCTCATAAACTGTTTCTTTCTCCACATTTCGTAAAGATGGCGACTGGGTACTTTCTCCTCTTCTCTTCTCTGCTTCTTCTGCTCCTTCAACCTTCTTTAGCTCAGATGCCAGGTACATCTCCTTTCTCCTCATAGTTTGTTTGATATCATTAATACTTCCTGTGCAATCTCTCTGTGTTTTTCTATTAAAGATGTTTCCTTTTCCCTCTTCTCCCTTCCAATCTTCCCTATCTGACTTGGGTTAAAAACTACATCTGAATGAGTTCTGCTCTTAGTTCTTTTTCTTTTTTCTTTTCTTTTTCATATGAGCTGTTATATATAAGCACGAAGGGGATCTGTGTTTATTCAATTTTTTTTCTTTGCCTGTTTTGTTGTCTCGTGACAGAGACCAGAAAAATATGTAGAAAGTTCGAAATTTCAGTTTTCTATCTAGAAGCTTGCTGCTGTTTTTTTTTTTAAAAAAAAAAGTTCTGCAGGTGCTTACAAGTAGAGAACACAATCCTTTGTTGAGCTGAAATAGAAGGTATAACAAATAGAGCAGGGGCTGGCATATAAAAATGTGAAATTTGATTCATATACTTGAGCGGCACATGCTCTTAAACAAAATTGTATAGCCAATTGCTATTGTGAAAAGGAGAATTACTAATTAATGCAGCGAGGTAGGAAGTGGGAATTCAGTTCATATGGGTAAGGTGGCTGTAATATGTATCTAATTTGCGTGTCCAACACTTTTCACTGTTTCTTGTTTCTTTTTTAAAAGAAAAAACGAAAAAAATCCCGCCCATCTACCCTTATGTCTCAAATCTGGATTCTTGCAATTTCTCTCAATTTCACATAAGAGTCTTTCGACTGAGAATTTATGAATCAATCTTGCTAACATTTGAAACAGGTTTCGTCAGTTTGAACTGTGGAGGCAAAGAAAATTTCACCGATGAACTTGGACTGGTGTGGACTTCTGATGATAATCTTAGTTATGGAGAGTCATCGACAATATTAGTTGCCAATGAGACAAGGAAGCAATATCAGACTCTGAGACATTTCCCTGCTGATTCCAGGAAGTACTGTTATTCTCTGGGTGTAATAACGAGGACAAGATATCTTTTAAGAGCGACATTCTTGTATGGAAACTTTGACAACAATAATGTCTATCCTAAGTTTGATGTCTCTTTTGGGGCGACGCCTTGGTCCACAATTGTTATTTCTGACGCTAATACCATAGAATCTATAGAGCTGATATTTCTAGCTTCAACTCCTACTGTCAGTGTGTGCTTATCCAACGCAACAACGGGGCAGCCATTTATATCTACACTTGAGCTTCGGCAATTCAATGGTTCGATTTATTATACCTCGTTTGAAAACCAGTTTTATCTCAGCGTCTCTGCAAGAATCAATTTTGGTGCAGATAGTCAAGCTCCTGTTAGGTATGTCCAATTATTTGGTTGGCCTCACAGTTACCTTGCTTAGTCAGATAATAGGACGGCAGTTTGAGTTGATCAAAATGATTTGGTACTTATCCTCGCTCCTTTGATTAGATAATCAAGATAGGAAAATGTGGGACGAGTTTACTTGAGAGTATTTGTTTGATATGAGCTGACATTATCATAACAAAAAGTTCTTCTACTAAGACTAAGAATGTAAATCCATTTTCTGTTGTTTCAGATATCCTGATGATCCATTTGATAGAATATGGGAATCTGATTCTCTGAAGAAAGCAAATTACCTTGTTGACGTGGCTGCTGGTACTGAGAAAATTTCAACTAACATGTCAATAGATGTCAGCAATCATGAACGGCCTCCTGAGAAAGTGATGCAGACTGCTGTGGTTGGAACAAACGGGTCACTAACCTACCGTTTAAACTTAGATGGTTTTCCTGGTTTTGGGTGGGCTGTGACATATTTTGCAGAAATTGAAGATTTGGCTCCTGATGAGTCCAGGAAATTCAGGCTGATACTCCCTGGCTACCCTGATATGAGCAAACCCATAGTTAATATCCAAGAAAACGCTCAAGGAAAATATCGTCTGTACCAACCAGGATATCCCAACATATCTCTGCCCTTTGTATTGTCTTTTAGATTTGGAAAGACTTCTGATTCCTCAAGAGGGCCATTGTTGAATTCTATGGAGATAAACAAATATCTAGAAAAGAATGATGGTTCACTAGACAGTAAGTAAAAATATGCCTTTCTTCTCAAGTGTGAAGCTGCTGGTTCGGGGCTGTAAAATTCCATGTTTCATTTCTTTTTACAGTTGATTTAAATTGCTGTAGGCGAAGTCATTGCAAGTGTAGTTTCACTCTACACATCAGCAGATTGGGCGCTAGAAGGTGGTGATCCGTGTCTGCCAGTGCCATGGTCTTGGTTGCAATGCAACTCAGATGCACGACCAAAAATAGTTAGAATGTAAAGGTCCCTCACGTCTGGGATTCTATTTCATGCCTCTATAGATCTATTCTTGCTTTAGTCCAATACAGAGCCACTATATATAATACTTTACACTCATGAAATATCTCAAAAACTTTCATTCATTGACAGCTCCTTATCTAGCAAGAATTTGAGTGGGGACATTCCTTCAGACTTGCCAAAGTTGAATGGTTTAGTTGAACTGTAAGTATACAGTCTTTTGCTTTATATAAATATTTGCTGTAATGTTTACTACAATTATTTATTCATCTTCTCATCGTTATCCCCTTCTCTTGTGGTTACAGATGGCTTGATGGAAATTCACTGACGGGTCCAATACCTGATTTTACTGGATGTACAAATTTGGAGATCATGTAAATGTTTCAGATGCCTTGCTCTCTTAATTTGGTGTTGAATGTTTCATTTTCATCAAGATATAAATTTAACTGGTATTCTACAATACAGCCATCTCGAGAACAATCAGTTGACGGGTGAGCTGCCTTCATCTTTATTGAACTTGCCAAATTTGAGGGAACTGTAAGTTACCAGAAACTGGGATATCTGTTCTTGTTAGTATTTGACAACTTGAAGGGCATGGCGGAATCTATCTATAAGAACTCAGAACATGTATTTGATCTGGATTGATGAAGAAAAATGACTGCTAGCAATGATTAAAAAAAAAGAAAACTATTGATTGAATGGTTTGTTGTGCATTTTTTTCCCTATTTCCCCTTATTATCTTATGTTTTGATCATAGAGGATGTGTGGTATTATGTTTTTGAGTGAAACCTTACATGTCCGATACTTGCTGATACCTGCAGGCATGTACAAAACAATTTGTTATCTGGGTCCGTGCCAGCGGGTCTTCTCAACAAAAACATAGTTTTGAAGTGAGTATCAATTCTAAGAAGCAAATATAAAATGTTTCACATTTTTCAGAAAATTTAGAGCAATTATTAGCAAGCTTAGAAGTTCAGGCTTCCGAGAAATTATTGTTCAAATAGTTTCTACTCATGATCACTGGTGTAACTCGGTTCGTCTTAGCACTTGATAGATTTGAAACTCATTACATGCTACTTTTCACACATCACACTTCTAATCACATGAATAGTGCATTGCAGCTTCAATGTAGGCGTAAACTTTTAGAATGGCAAAAAACTTACATATGGTTTCTTGGTTTACTCTAGCTACTCGGGAAATGTTAATCTTGGTGAAGGGGGCAACAAAGGAAAGAATGTTGGCATCATTATTGGTTCATCGGTTGGAGCTGCAGTTCTGCTGATAGCCACTATATCATCTTGCATTTTTATATGCAGAGGGAAGAAACAAAGTCTTGATCATGGTAGCATGCTTGATATTTTTCTTTTTAGAAATTTATTTCGTCCTTGCCCATCATGTTACTAGAAAAAAGATCATGTTTCTCTTTCTTCTTCCAGAACATAATAGAGTTCCTCCACCAGTTCAGAGTATAGCTTCTACCTTGAATGATAATCCTGCAGAAGGAGCATATTGCTTCTCGATCTCTGAGATCGAAGATGCTACAAGAAATATGGAGAAGAAAATAGGTTCCGGAGGTTTTGGAGTCGTATACTATGGCAAATTGACAAATGGAAAAGAAATTGCAGTGAAAGTACTAACCAATAATTCCTTCCAGGGAAAGCGTGAATTTTCAAATGAGGTAAATTTTGTTGTTTTTGTCTTAGTTCAATAATCTATTTTTGTTGATACAAGTTAAACGGTTTTGTGAAAGATGAGATTTTGACCCTATTCACGAATACCGATGGAAACTTGGTAAAAGAGTTCCCGGCTCATTGAATCTTGATATGCAATGACTGGTATTATTACCTGGTGAACGCATCCAATGGTGAAAAAAGTAGTTTGCTTTCAAATATTGAGGGCAAGTCTTGCTGCTTTGGGTTGCGTGTGTTAACCTAGCACTAAATTGATCCCTAGCTTTTGACAGGTGACACTTCTGTCAAGGATACATCACAGAAACCTGGTACAGTTTCTTGGATTTTGCCAAGAAAATGGGAGCAGTATGCTTGTTTACGAGTATATGCACAATGGAACTCTCAAGGAGCATCTATATGGTAATTTTTTAGGTGTTTACTGAGGTGACTCAATATCAGTATTGGTGCTGATTGACATGTCAAATTTGATAGGCATTCGAGGAACAAGTATTAATTGGATCAAACGCCTTGAGATTGCTGAAGATGCTGCCAGAGGTTTCGAGGAGCTAATCTCTTGTTTTACTTTCAAGGTCTCATGTCTTCTGAATATAATGGGTAATAACTGATTCGTATTTTTGCTGAACTGTCTGTTCAGGGATTGAATATCTTCACACAGGATGCGTTCCTGCCATTATCCATAGAGATTTGAAGACGAGTAATATTCTTCTTGACCAACATATGAGGGCAAAAGTTTCAGACTTTGGTCTTTCTAAACTTGCGTTGGATGGAGCTTCACACGTCTCAAGTGTAGTGCGGGGCACTTTAGGATATTTGGATCCAGAGTAAGTTCTTACTTGTGCTTTTTACAGCACAGTGCTTGCATTGGTTTGTGTAGAATTATAATGTGCCTGTGACAAACAGACAAAAACAATCGGGAGGTATAGGACTCATGAAAGTTGTCCATCAGCCACTGCTAGATATTGTTGGTTATGTAGAAGACTGTAACTTTATAATGGTATGCACGCAGGTATTATATATCTCAGCGGTTAACAGACAAGAGTGATGTCTATAGTTTTGGTGTTATTCTCCTGGAGCTCATGTCAGGGAAAGAAGCCATATCAAACGAATTTGGTGGTAATTGCCGCAATATAGTTCAATGGGTAAGTTGGCAGGTTGAGAAGACCTTTTCTAATTATTGCACATAAGACAGTGAAAATTGAAGTGATTCCTGAAATAAAACGAAACGTTTTTATAGGCAAAGTTGCACATAGAAAGTGGGGATATCGAGGGAATAATTGATTCCTCACTAGATGATGAATATGATAAACAATCAATGTGGAAGATAGCAGAGAAAGCATTGATGTGCGTACAGCCACACGGACACACGAGGCCATCAATATCGGAAGTTCTGAAAGAGATCCAAGATGCCATTGCCATAGAAAAGGAAGCAGTAGCTGTGAGAGAAGGCAACTCGGATGACATGTCAAGATATTCACTTCATTCTTCTCTCAACTTGGGTCCGACTGAGAATTACCTATCTCTGGACGAATCCGTTGCTCGACCCACTGCTAGATAGTTGCTGCTCCTCCATCTTCCATTTTCCACCGGATTCCCCCTTTCTGGAAGGATCTATACACGTGAACTTTTTCTTGACTGTATATTGTCAGGTTGTGTTGTTTCAGCCTGGAACTCATCCTATTTATCTAGCATCATTTTCAGTTTAATTCTAATCTCTCTATTCTTTTGTCCTGCCAACTTGTCAGTCTGATGTACCAGTTTCAGTGACTATCTTGACCCGTTAACCTTAAATTTGAGATCCTGTTAAGTTTTAAATGAAGAGTTGGAGTAATCAATGCTGAATCTTTCAACATTTAAATAGAATTGATGGAATAATAACAAAAAGAAAAGAAAAAGAGATTAGCTGGAGAAAGAAGAGGAGATAATAGGCTCTACGTACAGCTTAGCGTTTCCACCCAAACAACACACAACCCTCCGTAGATTTTCTTTCCTTATCCTCTTCTTCTGGGCACTCCATTCTTGTTCCTTTGTTTTTCCTTTTCCGTCTCATGGACCATAACCGTCAACAACTCCTCCGGCCATGATCAACCCCCCATTTCCCTCATCTTCATCCTCCTCCTGGTCTTCTTCTCCACTCTCTCCTCCGTGCCCACTTCTTTACTCCCTCACTCTCCTCCAGCCCATTCCGCCCACCACCTCTGCTACCCTCTCATCCAAATCCAATCGCCAATTCCGTCTTTTCGCAACCACAAACCAAGCTAATCCCACAACTCCAGACTTTTCTTTATCCACAGCTACTAATAATGACCACACGCTCCTTTCTCTCCTCCGCCAACGAAAAACTGAAGAAGCTTGGATCTTTTACACACAATCGCCTCTGCTTCCTAATTCCACTTGCCTTAGCCGCTTAGTCTCTCAACTCTCTTACCAAAATACCCCTCTCAGTCTCTCCCGCGCCCAGTCCATTCTCTCCCGCCTCCGCCATGAGCGCCAACTCCATCGCCTTGACGCTAATTCCCTCGGTCTACTTGCAGTCTCCGCCACCAAATCTGGTCAACTATCCTATGCAGTTTCTCTTATCAACTCTATGTTGCGTTCTGGGTATCTTCCTCATGTAAAAGCATGGTCAGCTGTTCTTAGTCGCCTTTCTGCTTCTCCTGATGACGGTCCCGTTCAAGCTGTCAAACTTTTTAATTCAATCACCAGTCGTGTGCGTCGATTTTCTAACGTGGCATTGGTGGCTGACTCGACTCCTGACACTGTTGCTTTTAACAATGTGCTTAACGCTTGTGCTAATTTGGGAGATGGGAAATTGTTTTTGCAGTTGTTTGATCAAATGTCCGAGTTCAGAGCTGAGCCTGATATATTAACTTATAATGTAATGATTAAGTTATGTGCTAGATGTGATAGGAAAGAATTGCTTGTGTTTGTCTTAGAAAGGGTGATTGAAAAGGGGATTCCTTTGTGTATGACCACTTTCCATTCTCTTGTTGCTGCATATGTCGGGTTCGGTGATCTTGATACTGCGGAGAAAGTGGTTCAAGCAATGAGGGAAGCAAGAAGAGATCTTTGTAAGATTTTAAGGGAGGCGAACGTGGAAGATCTGAATGAATATGAAGAAGATATGATCGAGAATACTAAGCGGTTGAATCAAAGTAGGAAATATATTTTCGTGTTTGAGAAGTTACTTCCTAATTCAATCGACTCCTGCAATACAGAGCCGCCTTTGTTACCTAAAGTTTATGAACCCGACTCCAGAATTTACACTACTTTGATGAAGGGTTATATGAACCAAGGTCGTGTGAGTGACACTATCAGAATGCTGGAGGCGATGAGGCATCAGGATGACAGTGCAAGCCATCCTGATCATGTATCATTTACAACGGTTATTTCAGCTCTTGTAAAGGCAGGTTCTATGGACCGGGCTCGTCAGGTACTGGCTGAGATGACGAGAATTGGTGTGCCTGCTAATAGGATTACTTACAATATTCTGCTCAAGGGCCATTGCCAGCATCTGCAGATTGACAAGGCCAAGGAGTTGCTTAAAGAAATGGCTGATGATGCTGAAATTGAGCCTGATGTAGTTTCCTATAATACTTTGATTGATGGGTGTATACAGGTTCATGACAATGCAGGAGCTGTTGCCTTTTTCAATGAGATGCGAGAGAAAGGAATTGCTCCTACCAAAATCAGTTATACTACTGTCATGAAAGCCTTTGCCTTGTCAGGTCAACCGAAGTTGGCCAATCAGGTATTTGATGAGATGTTCAAAGACCCACGAGTGAAAGTTGATTTGATTGCCTGGAATATGCTTGTTGAAGCGTATTGTAAACTGGGATTGGTTGAAGAAGCCAAGAGAATAATCCAAAGAATGAAGGAGAATGGCTTCTACCCTGATGCGGCTACTTATGGTAGTCTAGCTAACGGCATAGCACTCGCTAGAAAGCCGGGAGAAGCACTTATACTATGGAATGAAGTCAAAGAGAGGTTTGCGGTGCAAAAAGAAGGGAAGAAATCCGATGATGATTCTCCTTCTCCGCCAGCATTGAGGGCAGACGAGGGCTTGCTAGACACCCTGGCTGATATCTGCGTAAGGGCGGCTTTCTTCCAGAAGGCTCTGGAAATAGTGGCTTGCATGGAAGAAAATGGAATACCACCAAATAAGACCAAGTATAAGAAGATATATGTGGAGATGCATTCCAGGATGTTTACTAGTAAACATGCTTCTCAGGCCAGGATAGACAGGAGAAGAGAAAGGAAAAGAGCAGCTGAGGCTTTCAAGTTTTGGTTAGGCTTGCCAAATTCTTATTATGGGAGTGAGTGGGGTTTTGGACCTCCTGAATACTGATGAAGATGTTTCTGCGTGAAGTTCAGTTTGACCATGATGTATTTGGCTGTACATTGTTACTAAGACCGGAATTCGACAGAGAAAATTGAAGAACGAGTTTAGTTATCATCGAAACTCGATCAAGTCTGTATATCAGGAATCTTGTATTTTAGATGTAACGTGGTGATTGTACAAAGAAATGCACTGCATCGCTACACTCCTGTCGAGGAACAGAAAATTCATGTCGAAGATCAGGAGTATAATACATGGTTCATTCTACAATTGTTAAGAAAACAGCTTTCCTTTGCATGATGGCACTAAATGTTGGAAACATAATCGGGGAGGGATACCCCTGATGTCACGGGTTGAATTCAAAACAACACTTATAGATCCGTGTAACGTGCAACGCTCGTATTCGGACACTACCTTCAACAAACCAGCCGATTAATTATACCTGTAGGTACAACATGAGGTTAGCTTTTGTTTAAAGGATTATCGCAATTTTAGGACAAATACATGTAGATACAGCATAAACAAACATCACATGTAGGATAACATTCATCACATAATCATAACAAAGCAACACATAATACTAGCATATAGAAGAATAACGAGACATGGATGAATAAGGTAACTTCTGTCATTGATAAACATTAGGTTACAAGTAATGGATTCATATACTCTATAACTAATTTAAGGGATACAATAAAATTTATTTTTTCAGATCATATTTTACCCATTTTCTTTTTTACCCATTTTTCCTTTTACATAAAAGCTATCTCCCTTCCACCTAATCCCATTACAATTCCATTAAAGAAGTTGGCTGATATTTCTTCTGGCAGCATTGCCCGAGAAAACCTACCAAGAAGTTTTCCGGTTCCCGAAGAACTTAAATACTTGAGCCTTGTGTAGAAATTTGTCATCAAGATGGGATAACATTCATCACGAGTTTCAAGCATCCTCCACCTTCATCCTTTCTCTAGAAATTGTTATTCGAAATATTGATGTATCACGAGTTTCAAGCATCCCCCACCTTCATCCTTTCTCTAGAAACTGTTATTCGAAATATTGATGTAGGAGGCGTTTGATGTCATTGAACACAACTTCATGCATTAGTGTTGACTCGGATGGTAATGGTCGTAACTGTTAGCTTCCCAGAATCACCCTTAATCATCAATTCTTGCGCATGAATTGACAATGGCTTGTTTGGATTGCCGTTCTACTGACTGACTCCACATTGGTAATTAACAAAATAACAGATGAGCTAATCGGCAACGGATCAAAGATAATTCTCTTAGACAAAATTAAAATTAAAACCATAAATATTCGATACAGTAACTAGAAAGGCAAAAAATAGTTAAACTTATCCACTCGAAAGAGAAAAAACACAGGGTAACATCCAATTCTTTTAACGGTTTAGCAATGGACTGTAGAACATCTCCCCACTGCAAAAAGCTTAAGATCTTGGTTTTTCCTTCTTCTCCTTGAAGAGGGCAAGAAGAGAGACGCCAGAGACCTTCACCACCTTAAATCTAACACCAGGAATATCTCCAACAGCATGACCCTTACGTCCAAATCCAGCAATCAAAACCTCATCCTACAATCACCAATTATACACACAACACTGTCAGACAAACACACATGAAAAGTATACAAGGGAACACAATTATGGCATAGCATACTCACATTCTCTTCAATATAGTTTAAGCAACCATCATTGGGAACGAAAGCAGCTATTTTCTTCCCATTTTTAATAAGCTGAACTCTAGCGCATTTTCTGATAGCAGAGTTAGGCTGCTTAGCCTCAATACCTCTGTCATTGAAAGGACATTGGCAAACCTTAGCAATACTGTTCTAGACAAGGAAAACTAAAGTAAATGAAAACAAACTTACATCTTTTCAAGGACAATTCCCTTAGCATGAGAAGAACCAGCAAATGGCTTCTTCCATTCATTACCAAGGTGAGATTTCTTGTATGCCTTGTCAGCCCACCTTTGCCTTCTGCGGTGGGACTTCAATTTGCGGGCAGATCCCATACCACGTGTCTTCCTGAGACATTAGTTTTTAAAAGATGTTAGGAAACATTATTATTACTATTAGAAACAAAGCTTCAATTACATTCACACACAAAAATAATCAAAACAGTCCGTGATAACAATCCCCTCAACACCAAATTGCAAAACTCTCAATCTCCCTTTTGAGCGTAAGTTAAAATCATATAAAAGAGAACAACTGTTCAGTTCAGCAACCTGTAAGCGTGCTCCAGAAGACAACATAAACTAGAGATCCATGCATGACATTATGCAAAACCATTTATCTTTTGGCTTAGCATAAATTTTCTTGCATATCATCCATGACAATCTCCTTACCCTACTTGCTCTCCTGGGAGAGCTCATCAATGGTAACTTATTATCGAAGCGTTCTTGCAACACATTCATAAATTAGGAACAAAATCCAAACCTACGACATCAACTATATTGCCATTAATATTTGATGGTAGTAAATGAAAATTAACCATCAGAACTATCGGGCAAAGTCGCTCTACATTAGGATCAAACTTCCCAGTCAATTCATTGAAAAACAATAACCTCACTTAAGTGATCTTCGAAGACTAAAAATTACCAAACAACGAAATTTTATCTCGACTTGAAATGAAAATTACAAGAAATTTTAAAAAACCAATGCCAATTTTCACAGGAGAAGCTCCGATCTTTATGTAAAGGTTTGAATTTTTTTTTTAAAAAAATACAATGCAAAGAATACCAGAACTTGAATAGAGATTCAAGATCATTCCATAGTTATTGAAGAACACGAAGAAACAACATTGTACATCTAACTTTTTTGTTAGAATTAAAAAACAAAGAAAAATAGTGAGAGAGAAATCGTACCCCATGGCTGCTGGTACAAGTTCCTTCGACGGCGAAGAGGGTTTTCAGAAATCGGAAGATGGAGAGAACAAAAGGCTGCAGCTGCTGGTTAAAACCCTAACCCTAAAACCATCCATGCTCTCTTAAGCATTTATTTAATAAAGATCGAAGGTGGAGTTGGTCCTGATTTGGGCTTGCGTTTTGGGCCATCCATCATGCCCATGGGCCCAACCCAACAGCTCCAAGACTCTGTTCATCTTTCTCGGTTATTATTATGATGAAAGGTATCCTTTAAAATATATATACACGTCATGATAAAAGATAGCATGGAAACCATTTTATTTCATGAACATGTTGCCTGCGATTTACAGGGGTTGTTCAAGATCAATGCCCTGCCTCTTAATTCATGTACTCATCTTATTTGAACTGAAATGAGTTTAGTGTTCAACTATTTGAACTGGGATTAATCCTCCATCGCATTCCACTTGTCAATACATTATGAACGACTGAACCCCAAAAGGAAACTGGTCATGCTAGCGTTTAGACAACGAAATGGAAATTCCAAAGTCGTCAGCTTTCGCATAAAAACTATCCAGCAGTCCGGAGATGACGAGGACTCTATTCTTCAAAGATATCAAGAACAATGATCATGTCAACTTGGGACCCACTTCGAAAAGACCCCAATTTTCTCCAACAAGTTCCCGTTTTTCATTTTCTGTGAGTCATCTTCCATGTCTTTCTGAATAAGGTGAACCCATAGCCCCAACAATAGTATTATGAAGAACAATAGTATTAATCTTATTAAAGCAGTTTGCTTTGTTTACAACGGAAGCAACACAGAAATGACATATATGGGTTTGTTTGTGGTGGTGAGATAATTAGGCTTCAACAGCAACCCACCCTGCATTTCAAGTTATGCCCTATTTTTGTAGTGAGGGCATGATCTTTCTATAATTCAACATCAAATGTAACGTTCTATCATTCATTCTTCTTTTAAACAGCTTTTATGGTTTCCTCTCTCCCGCCCCATTTCCGCCAGCACCTCCTATGTTTTCTTGATTATCTAAAAACTTGGTTTCGAATTAAATACGGATGTCTATTTAGAAAATCACTGATGGAAGAGATAAGTCAGCCAGTGTTAGAAAGAAAATGCCAATATCATGCATTTTTTTTCAGAGAACTCATTTATTCATGAGAAAGAAAACTCAAACTGAAAAGTACATGGGAATTCTTTAGAAGGAACAGCAAACTAAAGGTAAGGATATTGGCATATAATATGATTTCATTGAACTCCATGTATTTATCAAGCTAGCACTAAGAATATGGTATGATTTTTCCTACAAATGGATGCTAAACCAATGACCCATACAAGGGGAAGTAAATAAATGAAAGCTATAAGCTTTCGAAGTTCATAAGGGAGGCAGGCTTAAACAACTTGCACAGGAAAATGAAAACCCAGTAATGCTACAGGAAAAGGGGACTTGTGTTTGCAATTGTAAGCAATGGTTAATGACAGATGTAACACCGCATTTTAACCTAAAGCCTATTACCACAAGTATAAAGACCCCTTTATCTAATATGTCCGACAGGAAAAAAAAAAGGGCAGGAAGTTCAATACAACTGTTTATGCACTAGGCAACACACACATTGATGGAACCTACAGACACTTTGCCATTCACCAACAATGTACAATGACCTTGCATAAGGATGATTCTATGTATTAGTTGAGTATCTTTGTTTATA
Organism: Dalechampia spathulata; assembly: GCA_948192965.1. NCBI lineage: Eukaryota > Viridiplantae > Streptophyta > Magnoliopsida > Malpighiales > Euphorbiaceae > Dalechampia > Dalechampia spathulata. The sequence goes on along the minus strand of CANYBF012668045.1, from coordinate 72,272 downwards.
GAGATATGGAGCCCATGTTATCATTCAAGTTTACAGAACTGCAGTCTTGTCTTCTGACTCATCTAGCTTATCAAGGAGTAGCGACCATTTGGTAGAAATCAGAGCAACTAAATCAACGATTTGGTTTGACTGAAAACCATATGACAAAACCTCAAAGTTATAATAAACATTGTAGCCACAAAGCAGAAGGTTATCAGTAGAGTCATGCTCTTGCTACCTCTGCGTTGTATTTTAGTTCATGCAATGCATATCTTTCTAGCTTCAATTAAGGACATTACTGCCAGAGGGTAATGTGTACTGTCTAAACTTGACACAAATAGCCGCCTAATCTGCAATTTGTCATGAGATATTTTATGTCCCAGTATGGAAGGATCAAATAAGCGATAAGTGGAAGTAAAGATCGAAGATCAAATAAGTAAGAAAGGGCAGTAAAAAGATCCACGAATAAATAGGCAAGAAAACTTATGCGTATGGAACGAGATACGCAAGAAAAGAAACCTTGCGTATCCCACAAGGCACAGCCCTTCTAACATCAAAATTTTCATGTCATTCTACTTGACATCTAAATGCCCGAAGTCAGGTCACCCTAACTTTCCACCTATGCGCTAGCCATAAAAAAGAACACATAGTATTTTCTAATCGACCACTTCAAAATCAATTTAACAAGTTCCTTTGTATTTTTATTGCCGGTGCTTTTCTGAAGCACATTACTCCTAAACATATAACTGTTGCACAACGGCCTAGCTGAATGGATCAAAACCTGGCATCAGAGAGAGACCGACGACTCTACTGAGACTTCAGCTAGATGATTTGCTTGCATCACCTTCTCCTAAGTTAACATGACCAGTTTCGGGTTTTGCCTTGTTACCATTGGCATCTTCATTGAACCCCAAAGCATCCTGCCACCTAAAGCCCTGCCAAGACACTGCTGCTTTACGTTTATTCCTATTGGCCCAGACCTTGCCTTGCAGATTCCACTTCTGGATCTCACCAAGAGAAAACGTCCTTTTCCCTGTATCCTTCTCTCGTATTCTTGAAGCAAAAGAGGGCGGTTTTGCCCCAGCCACTGCTATCCTTGGAAGGTTAAGAGAACCACCTAGCACAGGTGATGCAGTCTCTCTATTTGCCCTTGGACCGGAAAAGGCAGACAAGAACACATCCCTCACACAATTTTTTTTGCTTTCTGCAACCTTAATATTTTTTGACTCAGGTGTCATCGCAGTTTGAAGGCCAACTGTTACATAGGTTTCTCTCCGTGCAGGAGGGGAGCAAGCCAACTTTGTTTGATTCACTCCCCTGGACAGTGAAGCAAGTGAAAACAATCCACGTGTAGTGGTTGTAGTGGGTTCCATAATCTGTTTTGGTGGAACAAACTCCTCCTCAACTGCCTTGCATTTTCTTTGGAAATGTACATTTGCACCCTCAACCCAACGCACTAGAGCAATCCGAGAGGACCTGTTTGGATCATACTCTATCCTTTCTACAACACCCATAGCTGTAGTGCTTCGTTTCATATCGATTTTTCGATACAATCGCTTTGCTCCACCTCCTCGGTGAAAAATTGTAATACGCCCAGCAGAATTTCTACCAGCTGTCTTTCCTGCACTTGAAATCAGTTGTTTGGGCGCTTTATTCACTTCCTTAACTCTTGAAGTACCATCCCTGACAAAAGACATAAGGAGGAGGGGGATAAGGAGGAGGAGGAGATTATAAGTAAATAAAATCAGCACAGATCTAAATCACTGATATAACTGGATCAAATACTGGTCATCAACTTTTTAAGCATGCAAAATGTTTGATTTAACATCTTAGTCCCACGTTAACTTGAGTCTGCCATATTAGATAAAAAAAAATTAACTAGAGAATGTTACATTAGCAAACTGCATTAAAGGTTCACCTTCTGAACAAAACCAAGTCTTCTGTATTTAGTTCTACAATAAATTTATCTTTTCCTTGGAATGTGAGATTTGTGAAATAGCAAATTTATCTCAAATCCACCCAATTCAGTTCTGAGTCAAACTGCCAACAGGTTCGACGAATCAAGTAGGATTTACTAGCAATTTAAAATGTTAACCTAAAATTACAGAAGATTATTTGAGTATGAAAGAGGAGAAATTAGGATTTCGGAAGGACAATGACTCAAGTTTGAGAATAGTCAAGCAGAAATGATGATAACCCAAGCTCTAAGTTCTGCTTAATTCAAATTAAGCTTCATTGGGCCCCGTATGTATCAATATGAGTGACGGATCCATATTTCAGTCAGTTACAAAAACACGTTATGTATCTACAACCACATTATGGATTACCACTGAAGTAGTTCAGTATCCTACTCTATGGAACTTTAAGCAACACAAAATTACAAAAAGACAGTGTAAAACTGTAAGGATATTCCATTTATTTACACAAAATTTGTTAAAACAAATTGGAAACATCGTCATTTCTTGTATCTAGGAGCTGATGAAAAATGTTAATGACCAATTGTCCTAAAGCTGCCTTTTATTTTTAATTTTCTATTTACTATCATATAAAACTTCAGGGGCTTTGACTTTTTGGTTATGAAGCCACCAAGGGCCTAAATTTTTTCTAAAATCAGGAAAATGAGAATTTTTTGAAGCAAAATCTATGTTGCTAGAAGTTCAATTTCCATAGGAACCATACAAAAAATCAAGAATGCTGATTAACCATGCATTAGGGATCTGTAATTATTACCAAGGCTACTGATAGAATGTCACAAACAAGGAAATCAAACGTACCTGATTCCAACAGCTGCCTCCTTCCCAGCTACGGATGATCTGGCCTTGAATGCCTGCCAAGCCTGAGTACCATATTTAACAGCATTTGAGGCAGCAGCCTCAGCATTGCCTGCCATCAAAGGCGCAGCCTGATCCAAAATTTTTTTTTTTTTTGTTACAATAAACAAAAATCACAAACCACAATCATAAAAGTCCACTCAACTATATTGTGGGTACAACTAAAAGAAAGCCAAAACTACTATTCCAGCAAAAAGAAAACACTTCAATTAGTCAAACTCGTTTAGCAAGCGCATTTGTTAGCCTAAACAAAACAAGACTGCCGTGAATCGCTATGAACACAAACGGAAGTCCAAAAGCTGCCAAGAGCTAGGGTTGCGAAATTCTATAAAAAGAGTTGAGATCTACGAAAGACCGAGTAAACAAGGAAAGCTGCCGTCTAATGTGAAAGCGAGAAGGCAACGAAATTCAAATAAAAACAGAAAATGAACGCAAAATAAAGTTAAGATAAAACCCTGGAAACCGAGGATATGATAAATAAACGATAACATACAAATATATTTTCAAATGAAGAGAAAGAAATTCCATAAACTCACCATTTCTGCAACGTCTGAGATCTCCTCCAAGAAACAGATAGAAGATGAGAAGGTTGAAGCTAATAGATTCTTTCTAACGAAATACAGATCAATGCTGTTTATGGAATCTGCAATTTGAGCATTATAAAGTTGAGCTTTGGGTTGTAGTTGTTGGGTAGGGTTTTGAGACTGGTTTTTTGTGTTTCTTTCATAAATCCTTGTTTTCCTTCCCTACCTTTTTGTTTTTCATTTTCTTGCATAATTCTTTGGTATATTTTTACCAAATTAATGTTTTACTCCTCACATTTATCGTATATTAAAACTACAACCTCAAATTCGAAAAATGAATCCAATAAATCCTTATTAATTATTAATATAAAAATAATTTAATATTTAATAAAAATGGAATCATATTATTAATATTATTAATAGATTTCTCTTATTATATTGTATCAATTTAATAATAAATAATATATATATATATATATATATCTATTATATTTTAATGTTTTTAATTTGATAATATATATTTTAAATTTAACAAAAGAGGAAGAAGATATAATTTAAAAAAACCACTCAATAAGGTTCCAAATAATAAAATAAATATAAACCAATAATACATTATAACAGATTGTAAGCAACACCCTTTAACAACGCCAATCTATTTATTCAACTTCCACTCCTCTCTCAGACTTGTCCACTGCCCACAGCAATTTCTGTGTTGAAGTTGCTCTCCATCTTTCGTGGACCTGACACCGGCCTTGGCTTCGCCGGTGAAGGTGGATAAGATAGCCGTTTCGCTGGCGGCCCCGCAACTCCTTTTTCCTTTTCCGGTGTTCGGTTTTTCTCTACTGCAAGTGGACTTTGTAACCTGGATTTCGCTTTCGCAGACTCGGTAGCCCCCATGTAACTTGGAACTGCTGAAGAGCTACTAGCACTCTCATCTTGCACCATTGGTCCCGCAATGCTGTGCCTTCTATGTCGTTCTGACTGCACACTAATCGTGCTTCGGTTTTCATCGTCTGCACCTCCAATACTTGCCCTTGGACTTGCCGACTTTAACTTTCTAGCAACTGAAGAGGAAGCTGGTTTGGAAGGAGTCAAAGGTGAACGTGGGCTTATGCTCTGCTTCAGTTTCTCACTTTCTACAGGTGAGAGTTTTTCACAATTGAGCTGGTAGCGAGCATAAGACTTGCAGATTTCTCCTCCATTCAGCTCGCGATTTGCACTCTTGACAGATGAGTGGTCGTTGTTTTCTTTCGCGGGCATGCTCTCCTTGTCCCATGGATGGGCTGCCATCCATCGTTCCAACCAACTCCATCCCCAGGTCGGATTACCAGAACTCATAAACATAGGATTTGCAGATCTTGAAGAGTTTTTCCAGGTTTGCTGGAATCAAAAAATTCAAGCTTGATTAGGGGCAGAGAAGGAATTGAAAAATTTCGAAGACATGAAGGCCTATAATCTTTATGCAGTAAGCACTAACCATTTTGTAATGGACTAATACATTTAAATGGAAGGGTACAAGAGTGGACCATAAACTAGCAGGTGTTCTCTGTTATGCCACTTTTTACCAAACATTGACCAATCATATGGACCAGTCATGCATGGAGCTAGTAAGCTACTTTAACTGACTGTTATTCAGATCTTATAATAGCCTAACCAGAAGCTATTGCAAACATTGAGTTCCAACCATGTAACGTTCTTAATGCCCTCGAGCAAACAAAAATACTTGAAGAAATTGATCACCTGGTGGGAGAATGAATAAGCGAGTGCTCTTTCCCTTCTCATGGCTGCTTCATACTTGTTTAGCAGGTTAGCTTCGATCTGTTCCTTAGATTGTAAGCTGTCATCCCATTCCTCTCCCATCTGTTACAACACGCACACAGTTAGTCTCAGAAAAGGGCCGATGTGTGGGATTAAAAACCACCAGAAATGGTCCACAAAACAAATAAGATATTGGTATTTTTAATGATGTTTTAGATCAAAGTGTCGTGTCCCGACTCTTGATAGCTAGCCAAATATGAAGCAACCAAGAATCACCTAAAATATAAAACGCTCCTATTTTTGAGAAAGAATTGATTTACAAGCTGAAAGGGCATCATGTCTCTGACATGAGTAGCGACAAGACAGGTGCAGTGCGGCAAACAAACTGCCCGGAGGATAGATCAAGCCGATTGAGCCATGTTAAGCTGGATAAAGTGAGAACGATCGAGTTGAGATGCAACAAAAACCAAACCGAAGAGTGGTGGATCAAAATCGTATGGAGTCTAAACCCTGCTAAATGACTTGGCAACCAAGGTTCATGGGATCTGTAGTACAGTATTTCACGGACATTGGGAACAAGCAGCAGCCCTACAACCTATTTAATATGAGAAGTAACCGTACTATAAAAATGGCCCAGTTAGTTAGTAGAGTGTTTCAAACTGAAGAGAGGAGTGACGGACCCGCAGTTTCTCAAGCTCTTGTGCATGTTTCTGAAGGAGTTGTCTTTGTAGGGCCTGATTCTCTTCTGACATTCTAGCCCTCCTTGAGTGAATCTGAGTCTGCACTCTGGCAAAGTTCTGCATGCACCGTAGAGTGTGTGTGGCTTGTCGCTTTACAGCAGGCCCTTCCATCAGGGATCTCAGTCTCGCGACCCCTCTTAAAGCTCGTAACCCTCTTCTTCCCTGAAAACAGACGTCAAAACGTAGCTTAGCAAGTTTGACCTCACTCTTCCTTCTTCAACACTTGTCTCTCACTGTTCACTCACTTCCAGTAAGGAATACAGCAGGAAATCTGTAATTACTAGAGAATTGGTAAAATAAATTCATAAAATTAACATATATTTACTTGACCGATCAAACAGCCAACGATTAGAATGATAGAATTACATACCAAATATCCTCGAAACGCAGTTTGAATCTTGATTGCAGCAGCTTCTTCTCCTAATTTTCCAGCGAACTTATGGACCTTGACAACTCGAACAACCTCCATGGTGGTCTCCACTGGAGGAAGAATAGGTTCAGCAGCTGCTGGAACCGAAGAGGCAGCAAAATTATTCTGTTCATTTGTGGTATCAACTGTTGTCTTCAGCTCTTCTTGTTGAGACGGAACCGGGGGAGGAGAAAGGTCTCCAACATTTTCTAAAGTGCTGGAATGAGAATGTTGTTGTTTGCCAAACCATTTCTTCTTTGATTTCTAAATATACAGACAACAATAGCAAACAAATAAAAGAATGAAAGAAACATCTCCGCAACTGGAAACCAATCCAAGGCTCAAGTACCTGTTCTTTTTTCTCCTTGGAATCAGGGCTTAGAGCTTTCTTTACATTAGAAAACCAGTTTCCTTTGCTCACCATCTTCTTATCATTCCCTAATCAATGTATGAAATTTGGTCCTCTATGAAATGAAAACAGTTAAAGTAGTAAAGTTTACAGTTTTACATATTTTTCCGAGCAAGCAAACGAAGATTCCAAAAAGAATGCCACCGACAGCAGAAACAACCAAAGCAATGAAGAATTAAGCAAAGAAACAATTTTGAAAATACCCAGAAAGAAAGAAAGAACTAAATTTGAAGATAACAAAGAATAGAAAAGCCCAATGATTGCAATTGGTGTCGATAAATCAGTGAAAGAAAGAAGAGAAAAAGGAAAGTACCAGCACATACAGATCTGAAAGAAGAAAGCTTTATTCAGTAAAATTAAAAAGCATTATGAATGGTGTCCTTCTTTGTTTCTTTTCTGTCTTCAGAGAAGCAAAAAGAAAGAAAAGCAGATTTTTGTTTTTAAAGAAGAAAGAGAGAACATGAATATGAAGAAGACAGAGCTCAGCTGGTTTTAGCTAAAGAGTGTGAGCCCACCTCTTCCCTCTTTCCCTCTCTTTCTTGAAATCACAAAATAACAATAATGCTGGCAAAAAAAACTAAACCCACTCAGATTAAACTGGTAAAAAATGAAGTGGGTAATCGCAATTAGATTCAAGTATGTGGGAGTTAGCAGTAATAGTCAGTAAAGGTGTTGCAGATGAGTAAAAGTGGTTTCTTTGGTGAATAATGAATAAATAAATGGCGTAGCAACTGAAAAAAGGGACCTAATCACCTAACAAATTGACCTGGAAAGCAAATTTTTACAGCAAAAGTAGCCGTTGCACCATGTTTATGCTGCAAATGAACCAAGTCAACAAGACAAGATGGTGAGTAAGATGATTAAAAATGGTGATTAAGATTGATATCTGTTTGTGAGTTTGTCATTGAGTGGAGTGGGGGCAGAGAACAAACTTATAATACAATATTGTGATGAAATAATTAAACAACAACTCATCTCATTATTGAAGCAGGTTTGGCGATTTGGGTAGCATTCCATTTCGTGATGGTATTTCCTTTTAGTTGGGGTAGGAAGGACCATGTCTGTTAGCTCTAATCATACACATCATGCTACTGTTCATGGCATGATGATAAGAATATATGGAAATGAAACAAAAGCTATATGTAATATACAAGCTTACATGGGATTGATTTCATATGCATATCCAAAATTAAGATTGGAAAGAGACAGAAAAAGGAAAGATCCATTTGATGAGTACATGTGAAACTCAAACACAACATTGTTTAGATAATGTTTTAAGCTTCCATATCCATGTCTATGTCTTGTCCATTTTGGATATTTCTTTTCACCACTTTCTTCATTCACAAGGTTTGCTTTCACGTCCCTTTTTATTAAAGTTTCCCTCCTTTGCTACGTCTTTTTTCATTGAAATTACCCATCTGTAATATTTTTACTAACTCGAACAACATCCATGATCGATATGAATTCAGTTTTCTAAGATCATCAACTTGATCTGGATATATGTATGTATATAATTATTCTATATAAGCTATCATCATTACATTTTATGCTACAACTTGCGTGGGGACGAGTTACAGTTGAAAATGGATGGAAAGAGATGTGGTTGCAGCTGGGGAAAATGTTTATTTTGAAAAGATTTGTTCAAGTGCTTGAAGATTTGATGATAAACATTCTAGATTTCTGCATAATGTTGGCAATTTGATACTAATCAATGTGTTCGGATTGATATGAACTCTCCCTATAATCCATACTAGAACATGACCAACATCAAAAATAGAAACAAAAATAATGGGAGGGGGATCACAAATTTACAGGAGCAGGAAGACCCAATTATCTTGCATTGTCATCGGATGAAATGGCTAAAAGGGCATCGGAAGATTCTCTGTGGGTGGGAAATTTAAGCTGCCAAAGCAAGATTTTGGAGCATTCTTCAGCTGGGATTCCCTTTAACTTTGTCTCATCTTCAAGTGCCACTTGTTTCACAAATTTGACTGAACTCTGCCAGGCAAAGTAAAAACTATACAATCATCAATCAATCAATCAATCATTCATGTCTGTTGCCAACTTTGTCTACTTCATGTTGGAAATAATCAATGTTATCAACCTCAATTTCAGATGCAATGTTGTTTTCTATGTGCCTTTAGTGGGTGCATATAATCAACATCAAATATATATGTCATAAGTTTTTTAATTTTCAAGTAACCTAATTTCAGTTGGTATTAAGTATATTATCATGTTATTGCCAAACCTATGTCTATATTTATGTATATATATAATTAAGAGTGTGTATATATCATTTCGGTTCAAAATCAAACCAAATCAATAAAATTAAATATCAAAATTACTAAATTTTATAAATTATAAAACCAAATCAAACTATGATACAATCGAACTAAACCAGATTATTTGATTTAATTTATTCTGATTATACTATAATAAATCGAGAAATTATATAATATCATGTATACTATTAATAAATAATTGAAATCTCAGCAAATAATCCAGTGGTTAGGGGCATTTAAAATCACATTATTGAGGTTCGAACCAAGGCAAAAAAGTCACATTCTTGAGGTTCAAACCCAAGACTCCATGCCAAATATTGCAAACCTTCATCACTCACTGGCCTTTTTTTTTTTTTTATTACTAATACTCATATACATTCAGTTGGTTTGATTTTTTCGGTTTTCCAAGTTCAAAAATCGAACCAAATTAATATAATTGATTTTTCTTATTTTTAAGATAGAAAATCGAACTAAAAACCATAAAATTAAACCGAAAAGAAAGATGTATTTATCAAATAGATGTTTTTGGTTCTTCCATAGTTATGCTGACCCCTATATATATAATAAGGTTTGGAGGTTGGCCAAACGTCTATTAGACAATAATAATTAGCATTAAAATACTAACTTTTTTTTAGTATGTGCCAGTCGGTTATGGTTGGACCCCCAGCTACGCAGTTGAAACTTTACGTATATAATATGTATGCCTAAAGCAAGATTCTGTGAAGATGATGATGATGATGATGAAGCAAAGTTGCGGCTTTTAATAATGGATGCATCATTGCACGTTTGGTCAGAATCTTACAGTTGAAGAACTTGTATATGCTTGCAAGAAATTTAAGCAACATTAATTATGTTTTAATCAATCTCAAAGTATCAAATTATCATTACTATATTCATGATTTCTCAGTATATTTTATTGTCGTTAATGGATATCGAATTTTCGCATATGAAGTAAATCGATAAGCAGAAATATGAACCTGTGAAGTGTGAGGAATGGAGGAAGGGCGGCCCCATCTCTCAGGATCCCATAGAATAGAACTATTGAATGCGAAACTAGAAATATGAATGGGAGGTCTGGCGTTTACGTCGGTTTCATTGTTGTTCATTATCTTTAGATGCCATCCAATCACTTGGGAGGAATCGCATACTGGCCCTTCAATTATTACCTTGTTCTTGTTTGCTGATAATAATGCCATTGGCCATGTCCCAAAGCTTCTGCAACATGCCAACAAAGTTTCAACCTTTAGCCACAGTTTATATGCCAACATGTCTAATCTCTGCAAATTACTCGAATGTTTATTCAAAGGCATGCCCTAGTTTTCAATGTAAGAATCTCATCTGTATCCACGCTTGCTTAGAGTGGTTGCACTTAGATTCATCCCATTTCTTAGACACAGATCAGCAAAGATATTGCCAGGCTAACCACCCTTTCTTCCTAGTGGCTACTTAAAATCTAAATTAATCAGAATTCAACGCAAACCTAAACGTTGGAAAATTGCACCCACCCACCTGCCAAAACTTGCAAGATCTTCTAAACTTCTGGTTCCCCTTTCAGGTTCTTTTCCATTCTACCTTGCTAGTTCTACACTATCTTTATAACCCTTTAAATCATCATACTTCAACAAATTGCAAGAATGACTACTATCATGCATGTCATGCCATGCAATGAACTGATGAACCAAAGACGAACCTATTCGAAGAAATGAAGAGAAAAACGCGACATTGTAAACGAAAGATATATATTGTAAGTAGAAAAAGGACATACTCGATTTCTCTGAGCTCGTCAAAGAAGGCAAGATCATAAACATTGGAAAGGCCAGCAAAATGAACAATCCCACTAAGTCTATGTTGCTCCAGATGTCTAAGAGCAACATTCCTTTGATGATCTAATTCAGCTTGGATATCAGTGAAGTTCTCCTTCGACACCAAATGCCTATACATAATACCTGTCTTCCTAAGAATCTCAGATACTTCATTGGAATCTGTTTGCCCTTCCACGACAATCCACAACAATGGTGGAGGAACCAACTTTATTGTATTAGCTAATCTCCTCAAAAACACCCCTTGATACTGATCTTTAGTACTTGTTGGTGTAATAATGATTATCAGTCTTCTAGGTGGCAACTTTACCTCTCTTTCCTCTTCTTCTTCTTCTTGGTTTTCTTTTTCATACAACTTTGCACGTTCGGATTCCATAGATTTTGTGGGGCTTGGCACAAAAGTTTGATTGTTGACATTGCCATCAGCCTGTGGCGTCACTGCAAGGTGAAATCTCTCGACAGGCTGAGGAGAGAACTGTGATTTGTTTGTTGAAGAAATATGAGTAGAAAATATTGAAGATTTAGCAGTAGGAGCGAAGCCTGTGAAAAACCCCATAACAAAACACAAAGAAAAATGAACTACAGCTTTCTTCCATAGCTGAACTTTCTTCTTTGATCTTTCTACAGAGCCCATTTCTTTTAACAAAGACTGAAATCAAAGTTGGTGGGTCGTGAAAGGGCGGGGGGTGTTGTTGATGACTATGAAGAGAGGGAAGAAAGGTAGAAGAAAACAACATATATTATGGATATATAAGGTGGCATGTGATATTTGAAAATGAAGAAATAAGCAGAATTGAATTTTGGTTTTTTGTAAAGGGGGATGGAAATGAGCCAACTGTTATATGATGATGGGAACTAGCAAACTCAAAAGCACATCGTTTCCGTTTCAAAGAGGTGAAGCATTGCTTCCTTTAGTTGTCTCTTCAAGTGAAAGAAACATTGAAATACACACAGAAGACTGCACCAAATAGTTGGTGGGATGGAACCCATCAACTAATTATATTTAGGGTGAACTGTTAATCACATTACATTTCTTTAGGTATAACCTTTGTCCACCTCTGTCTCCACCAAATTTATATGATTTCTTACATTTTATTTCACCAACTTCTTGTTTGGGATTCAAGCATGTTACTTATCCATCCTTCATACATGCAGTTCTACTTCCCCATGATGCAACACAAGATATGTCATAGCTTTATTCCCTGGTAAAATTCATCTCAATATACCAACTTGTTAAATTGAGTCCGGTGATTGGCCTCTGTAGGCATTTTCCAAGATCTGTGCCGATTATTTTAGTTATCATTCTTTGTTTTATAATCGCAAAATAAAGCAAGCGTTAAAAACTTAAAGACGAAAAACAATGTCAACACGTGCATTCAGGAAGAAGCAATCACACAGTTGTGCAGATTCACAGACTCTATTTGCTGCATGTAAAAGGAAGCTGCGAGTTGGTAATTTACATGGCAGGAAAGATTTCGAAAGTTAGATGAGTTTCTGTTATACAGGAGGGAAGCGTAGTACTCGGGTATCCTGCACCCGCATCAATCAGCCTATTCAACAAGTCCGTAGTCCTCCCCGAAATATCTGTCAACCAGACCATTAGCCATGTTTCTCAAGTCTTCATTCTCGTGAAATTGAAATCTTTCCATTGCTTCAATTCCATCCTCCTGTTCAACAAGCTTTGGGCCCTCGCCATTTGGCATTCCCCGTAAAACCTGCAAGCATAGATAGATTATTGGAATGACTTAAGTTCATTGTTCTTGTTCGGGGGAAAAAAAAAAGTCCTTGAGCTCATTATTCCATATGGCTACATGTTGAGATATAAGATTCTCACCATTAATTGTGTCATTTTTCACAAATTATTAAGATATAATATGACAATGACAAGTAAAATAATGAGATAAGCCCTCGAACAAAAAGAAAATAATATTTCTGAAATTTGTCGACACTATTGTGGCATGCAATCAACAAATAAAAGAGTAATGCATAGTTTGCTTACCAGTTCTATAAACTGAAGACCTAATCTTGCAGCCTCCGTATCTATAGATCTAACCAAGTCAATAAATCCAGCCAGGCATCCTCTACTGACCAGCGAAACTAGATGCTCTAAAATCAGATCTGGTTTTCCACTGCTTTCTGCTGGGCCAACACAAAGATTGCCCAAAACATAAGCTACTTCTTTTCTTATATCAAATGGTGCCGTTGATAGAAGGCGCAACAATAATGGCACTGCCTCACTAGAATATATCAACTGCTTTTGTGCTACTGAACCAGCAGCTATATTTGACAACACCCATGCAGCTTCCTGCATGATTGATGAAACTCTTTATAGTAGTCAAAGCAATGCATCCTAGTTAGATACAAGAAACCAAAAGAGAAGCTAATTCACCTTCTTCAGGACTCTGTGCTCACTCTTCAAACATTTTACTAGGACCTCGATGATATTATCTGAAAATCAAGCCATATTTTTCAATAGAAAATTTGACAAGAATTAGAGTTACTCAAGCTAAGAAATTCATTCACTAACCAGTGATTTCACCAGGAACAAGAACAGCAGAAATCATGTGAGAGTCACCAGCTATAAGATTACCTAAACTTCGCAGAACCTAAAAAGTAAGTGACAAGTCAGCTGCTCCACATATATCCGTGGTGATGAATGAACAAAACCATTTAATTGCATGCCACCGCCTTAATATAGTGCTACAAGCCATAATTCACCATTATCCAAATTTTTAAATCACACATTACCGGAATGAGCAACTGCAAGCTGTTTGATGTTGCTAATCTTTGAATAAGCAGCTGAAGAACATCACTTTTCACAAGCACATTGGTAGCAACATTTGAAAGAGCTGAAAGATACACAACTACCCATGCTACTTCAGTTGCCAACTCCTCATCCCTGAATTAGAGAACCTTATTCAACTATAATTCAGACATCATGATAACTATACAAAGGAGATGAGTTTTAGGAATAGCTAAACATATGCTAGAGCTCTCCCTAAAAGTGGCTAGCGTTTTGGTTGGCACAAGGCTTAACGTGGAAGGGATCCAAAGAAGGCAATCCAAAAGATAATTTAGAAATTTAATCAAAATGACCAAATCTCAATGCAAACGTTACACAAAGAGAAGAGTTTCCTTACGCTTTCCTTAAGTGACGAATTATTGCATCCAGCAACCCATCAACTCTAATAAGTTCAGTTGCAGCTTTAGGATCAGGTCCCTACATTCAAGCACACTGAGGCCATATTGTAAATGAAATTTGACAAGTAGACATGCACAAATAGCTAAGCATGCAAATAGATTGATTATGAACTTAAAATGGAAACATATTTTTTATCAAGTGATATTATAATTCACTAATTCAAGCCCAGAACACATGCATGGTACAATATTTAAATGTCACCCAGGTAAAACAATGGGTTAGTTAAATCACAAGAATGATGTATCTTCTATGCCTTCAATCTGACAAATAAGGCACTAACTGCAGACATAGAACCTCAGAACAAAGGTTTTAACCAGCAGAACTAGGGCATTATCAGACTGTACTGAACCATACGGTCACCATCATCAAGAGTCTTAAAAAATATAAAGCAACAATAATCCAAATGAAGGAGCAATGAATGATATAACTATTGTTTGCAACAACCCCGTAGTGCTTTTTTATCATTCCCTATTGTCCATATCAGTCTCATAATACTCATATTGCCAATACAGTAGCTAAAATGAAAAGCCATCCTGTATTGGAATGTATTGATATTTGTATTGATGTCCAGAGAAACAAATAAGTATCAGCCAACACATGATGGTATCTGAAACCCTATTCATAACTATTGTAAGAATGCATAACACACAAAAATCTCATCCCACTTGAAGATTGAGACTAAACACCCATGTATATTCACAAATTGTAAATAAGGAAAGATTTAAAACCTTGATTAGGTTTGATAATGCCCATGCAGCTGTTCTGACAGTTGAACCTTTATTTGGAAGCATCATTCTGGCAAGCGAAGGCAAAGCTCCTTGGGATAGCAAAACATTTCTGAACTCTTCTCCTTCGCCAGCAACATTGCCCAATGCCCACGCACACTGCTCAGCCACAGGCAAGGAACTTTTTTCTGCAGGAGAATGCCATTGCAAACCCAAATCAGAAGGAGCATAGAGAGACGCTGAACTTACAACCATTTACAGCATCAAAAAGAGAGAAATGTGTTGTCCATATTTCAAAATAAAGAAAGTAACATGGCATCATCAACCTCCAATATGTGCAATAAGCAATGGCAATGCTGGCAGTAATGCATTTACTTCTTCTGGCTTTCCTGCTGCAATATTTGTTAGGCACCAAGCTGCCTCAAGCAACTGCAATTATTTACAAACCCCAAAAAACTATCATCTTTCCAATTGTCAGTGCTCATTTCATGCATAAATGGAATTACTTCTTCCAAACTTTTTTCAGATCTTGAAGTAATGGCAGCATTTGAACATAGTTTGATATGAGATGATCCAGTGAACAGATGGTAGAATTCATTTTATGGCATCCCACCATGTTATATAGTTAAGAGAAACTGTTTTCCTTTCATATAAAAACAGACAAGAATTTGTATGCAAAATACAATAACAAAAAAAAAAAAAAATGAAGCTATAATTGCATTGTTTCCTAAACACAAAATAAAAACAAATTCTTTTTCAACCTGTTCATCAGGAGAACCAAATGAAAGGCACTGCACAAGTAGGGGGACCGCTCCCGCTTTCAGAGCAGCTTGAATGGGAGGCATTTCAGATCTTGATAGCAAACGCCTTAGTTTACGAAGAGCAGAAACTTTCTTTTGCATTGCACCTTTTCCTCTATTGGTTTAAGATCATGCACAAGCAAATTTCAAATAAAACATTAGAAAGAATCCCTACGAAGAGAAGACATCAACTTCTGATTATACTCTTGTTTGGAATTAATGAGGTGCAAAGAAACCAATTGAAGTGAATTCGTGGATAATGCCATGTTTTAGTTGAACTTGAAAAGAAAAAAAAGAAGAATTCTTCCAGCAGAAATCGATGGAAATCAAATTGAGCTCAATTCTTGCTAAAATAGACTTTCCAAACAGGCTGATAGCACATATACTCTACCAACAGAATGTATTCAAAATATAAACAACTCTCATCTAACAATACTAAATGGAAACAAATTTTACTTACTGAAAAGCAACAACAGACTTCAATTCTTCAACTGCGGAACAAGTTTGATCATCAGTAATAGATTGCTCTTCATTGATCATCATCTCACTGTCACTATCACCACCACTGCTTCCCACCCTACATATCCGCTTTGCTCTCACCAGTGATTCTCTCCTTTCCTTTCCCAGCGCCACCGCATTCTGCTTCCGTTTTTGCGCTGCCACATTTCCAACTACACACAACGCTCTTTTTAGTAACCAGTCGCACTTAAAAATTAAAATCAAACCTTTCGAAAAAAATAAGCATATTCTGAATATTATGAACATAAACCCGAACTGGTAAAAGAAATGGAGCTCGAACAGAAAACCTAAGAACCTATAGCACGCAAGCGCAAACCTGAAGACTTGATAGGCTCTCTTCTAAGGGAAGTTGATCCATCTTCTGCCATTTGACAAGAGAGCCTTCCTTTTTCCCCTTTCTGTAGGGTATAGCAGGGGAACGTTATATATGCGTGCGCCTCTCAGGTTTTTATTTGTGAAAACGACAGCGTATGATTCGCCACCTGCCGATCAGTTGCTGTGCGTTGACAGCGAGAAATTGCTAGTAAGTAAATACTACTTGGATCTTGAAATAGCGCTCGAGGCGCCGCTATACATATAAACCCATATTTGAGTCCTCAAACTTTTTATATTTTATTAATTTAGTCCCTGAAGAATAATACTTTCTTCATATCGTCCTTGTAAGCTTGTTCCCCTTTATTCTGGATGACGGCGTTAGCATATTGTTCTCACTGCCGTTACTGTTTTCCAATAATATTTAAATAAATATGTTATATTAATCTATTAATATATAGAATTGCTTTTAAAAATCCTCACCATATTCTTTCCTTTTCTTATTTAACCTGATATTTATTTTATTCCATTCTTTTTCTCTTTTTTTCTCCATTTAATTCTTTCGTTTTGCATGGCACCATCCAAGCCAACTCTCTGCTTCAGCAGATTCTTGAAAAGCCGCCGACCTCTCAGGCAGCGGCAGATTTCTCCCACCATGATTCATTCATCCACCACCACCACTCAAGGCAGTATCTCTCACCCACGTACGTTACCAAAGAGGAGATCATTTTGGTTATTTTCGTGCCTGGATTTCACTAGTTCCGGCCTTTATATCTCTCGGGGGTTTCGTATGTCATTTCCTATTTCGTCGTGAATTACAAGGCATGTTTTTCGCGATCGGACTCGTGATATCACAGTTCACCAGCGAATTAGTCAAGAAATCAGTTCAACAATCCCGACCTGAAACTTGCTTCCTGCTTGAGATATGCGATTCTCATGGATGGCCTTCCAGTCATTCCCAGTACATGTTCTCTTTCGCCATGTATTTTACTTTTTTAACCTTGAGAGGGATTGGATTAACCGAGGTTAGTCACTGGATTAAACAAGCGGGCCGCGTGTTTCTTACCGTGGTCACTGGCCGTCTTGACCATGTACTCGAGAGTATATTTGGGATATCATTCCATCTCTCAAGTTCTCGGCGGGGCTGTCATGGGGACTTTGCTGGGTTCCATTTGGTTCTGGGTGGTGAACTATAAAATCATCCATTTGTTTCCAGTGATTGAACAGAGCAGTGTCGGGAAGAGGTTCTATGTCAAGGATACTTCTCACATCAAGAATGTGTTAAAATTTGAATACGAGAATGCAAGAAGAGCAAGAAAAGAATATGCTGCCAAGAGCAATTGAAACACGATACGGGAAGTATTTAACAAATGAAACATGGTCAAAACAAAGCATAATAAGATTTAATTAGATGTGATATGGATAGTAGATTTAAATAAATGCATACTCTGAGTGTATCTGATAAGAATGAAATAAGTTTGAATACAATAAAGACGATTTTACTAGTAGATGCAGGATAAATTCGTAAATTGTGATATTTGGTAAATTATGGTGGAGCAGGGTGCGATGGAGTGTCGGCCAGCCATTGGCTTCCGGAAGCAGACAAAATTGCAAAAAAAGACAAGAAAATCACAAACTTGGAAACAAGCGGGAAGGAAAGGCAAGTGTACCCACCATCCACTCCAAATTTAAAACTCGTCTTCTTGTTCCTCTCTTACCTAACAACCCCCCCTCCCTCTCTCTCTCTTCTTCTGATCTAACCGCCGAACCACAAATATCACGAGGAAAATTAGAATGTGGCAATTTCTTTTAACCGCAGCAGCAGCAGCAGCATCTACTGGTTTTTTAACCAAACATTTTCTCCAACATTCCGATCCGCAAACACAAACGCCTCCGGCCACTCCAGACGATGCTCGTAATCTCTGTGATTACGATTCTAATTTCGATCACAATGGAGTTTTCAGGTTTTCCAGCTCTTCTTCTTCTCATAAACATAAGATTTCTAAAAAGAAGACCGCCATCAAAGGTAGAAAGTTGAAATTCGGCACTCCAAGTGATATGGACAATCACAGATCTACTGCTTGTTCTCGCCGATTTTCTGTTAATTTAAAGAAGAGAAGAACTGCTAAGAACCTGCCTGCTGCATCTCGATCGCCTTCTTCTGATACTGGTTCAATTTTGCGTTGCTCTTTTCCTTCATTCCTTGTCTGTTTTGTTTGCTTGTTTGGTTGCCAAGTCATATAGATTAAATTTGATTTATCATCTTTTCTCAAACACTATCCGTCACTTCGCTGTTTATTTCCAATGCCACAATATTGGAGCACAGCATATGTGCAAGTGCAGTTTTATATCCGACAACAAAAACCTAAAAGTTATATAACCTGCAAATAACATTTTGTGATATCAAAATATTATTGCCAAATGGTTCTTTCTTATCAATAATTGGTTTTTAAGACCTGATGAAGGTGACAATATTGACTGACTGGCGTAAGTTTGTTTAAAATATTAGATGGCCTAAAGTAGTGAAGCAGAGTGACAATGTCGTACAGTGGAGTAGACAAATAGTAGAGTGGAGTAGATACCAAAAGAGTGTGAATGGTTCTACTGGTCAGGGACTGAGTCTAACTATTACTGTGATTAGTTAAAGTTAGTAGGTCTGCTTTTTTAGTTTACAGAACTCGTATATATTGTTTTACATGCGCAATGCAGGACGATACGCCTAGTACAACAATCTTTCCTTTATAATGGACGTTATTAAAGTTTCCATGTTTCATGTATTTAGTTTTCTACTCAAATTGCTGTTTGTAAGAGGTTAACTTCTCGATAAAAACTGAATTTAGAGCGTATATTTTGTGCGCTTTGGAATTTCTTCCCCAGCATATACTGAATACTGGTGCTGGCTTGTGCATATATTTCACAGGAAGTACTTTGTTTGGATGGGGTCTTGGAGTTGGAATTATGTACATGATGTCAACTGGGAAAGCTGAGATCAATAAGCTTAGCAATGCTATGGATGAGACTTCAAAGGTCGTTCAGGAACTAAGAACTGAGCTTTACAAAAGAAAATCCTTCCAAGTTGCTCCAAGCGCCGAAGAGCTGTGTTGTAATCATACTCAAAATGGTTCAAGCGCAGAAAATAGGCATCCTAAACATGCCAAAACCTCAGTGGTTCCCGTAACTGACGATGCTGAATGCCCAAGTAGTGTTCTTACTGAAGAGCCCGATCCACAGGTCCTGGAAATGGATCAGCTGGAAGCTGAACTTGCTTCTGAACTGCAAAAACTTCCATGGTCCAACAATGAAACTTCTGGGTATGAACAAGTCGGACCAATTAAAGACAAGGTGAGCCTTCTCAAAACACAAAAAAAATCATGTTTTTGTGCATATGTATACTCACTACTAAACACGACCCTTGCTGTTGGTATACTATAACGTGACCCTTGCTGTCGGTACAATTGACTACAACTAACTGTAGAACTTACAACTATGTTATATTGAATTTTCACTTCATCCTTGGTACCAACACCACGTCCGAGTACCAACTGGACTACACCCATGCGGGTAAATTTTCACTTCATCCTGGACAGCGGTTTTGATGCATGGTTCATCGACCCTCAGTGGCTATGAAAAGGCCACAATCCCACTGGCAAAATTTCTCTTTGTTGCTAGTTAACAAGGAGATATAAGCATGAAAACGCACGTAAACTATTAGGTGATCTGCCAATAATGTCTTTTTGTCATTTCCTGGATAAAAACGTTAACTCCACAAAATTTCTAGAATTCGTTAAATTCATAAAATCTATATGTGAAATTTTATATTTCATTGTTTGATTAAAAACAAAATCATGAATTTAAAAATATTTTGATAATAAAATTAAATAACTTTAGTTATTTTTTTTTTAAAATAAAGAAATTAGGAAAACTTGCCTCTCATGTGCGAATTTGGCATTCTTTTGAACCAAGAAAATTTATAATTATATGATTCTTAGTTTATTTTAATTCTGTCATCCATGGTTCTTCAATTCAAATGAAGTGTTAATTCGTAAACGATCCTTGATGACAAAATTTGGGCCACCCTGATCTATGAGCGCCTGAGTTTGGACCTGCATGTTTAGAAAATAAAAACTCCTTGACATTCTTTCGCTTAAAATTCACTATTGGCTTTTTATATCGCTCGATGCATTTGGAAAATTGGTTAACTTTTGTTTAGAAGTTGTGCTATAGCGGTTTACTGTTCTTAGTGAAGATTGGGGTAATCAGCCTCATACCTAGTTCCTGCGATAGCCTGAAACCTTAATTCATGAAAACGTGGCTGGTCTAATTTGCCTTGGCAAGTTTATGAGTCTTAATGAACATAAATTGCAGTTCGAGTTTGTAATTGTGTTATATGATATGTAAGTAGTGGCCGTCCGATGATAATGAGCAAACAAATATCATGCAGGATGAAGTTTCGCCTGGTGGGATTCTCGAACTGGAAAGGCAGGGCAATGTTTCTTACGAATGTCATGGAATCTTGCCATCTGAACTTGATCAGAAACTGTGTCATTTACTGATTGAACAACAGGAAAACCAAATTGAGGAGCTGGGATCCGAATTACAGTTCGCCCAATCCAAACTCAATGAGAAAGAAGCTGAACTTCAAGCACTGAAGGACTGTGTAAGACGCCTGACTGAATTCTCCCTATCAACTGGATCAGGCAAGTTTCTACCTTCGCCCGTATGTTCAGATAGAAAGAAGTTTATTGTTTCTTTTAGCTGTTACTATAGTCATCTGCTAATAAAATAGACTTAGTATGTAAGATTCCAGTTTCTGTAAACCTTAAAATCGTTACTCAGATTATGCAGATGATGAACCAGAGGGAGAGAAGGTAGAGCAAGACTGTGTTAGAGAATGGGACAACCGTAGCAAGATTGAATCTGAACCCGAGTTGCGGAAATCAGTGGTTAGAACGAAAAGACCTATCGACTCTGCATCGTGAGATTATTATTAACTTAGCTATGATTCTCATACCATGTTAATGGTTAATGTGTAAGTATTATGATGCTAGCCTATGTCCATATGTGGGTAGAAAGCTAATTTAGTAGGCATTCATAGTTGGTGGCCTCAGAGTTAGTTCCATGGTTTGAGGGACCAAACTAATATCAAAATCGGTATACGTCTTATATGCACATTGTTCCTTTGTAAACCCTCGCATGTTGTTGTTACTAGTTAAATAATATTTCAGGATTCTAATTGCGTCCAGCTCGTTTTTATGTTATGATTCTTGTAACTTTTAATTTCTTCTTTGAAAATAAAAATAGAAGAGAAATTAACGTCTAGTGTCCAGTGCCGAACTCTCTTTATTAAGCCATACTTCATTGACCAGCAGCGTATTCTACTTCCTTCTAGGTGAGGCACTTTTATTAAATGCCAGAAAGGAGGCCGAAACTATAGTTGACTTTTTGTTCTCTCGCTTCTTCCTTTAGTTTTTTTGGAACATAACCATGTTATTGTCTCTTTCTTGAAAAAGGTTATTACTGATATAGACAATCACACCCAAAAACAGGCAGTGACCTCGCTCTCCATCTAACAAAAAGCGAAGGGTAATATAGGAAAGTTCCAAAACTTGGGAAACCGGGTTGATAAAGCGGTGGCGCTTGTTTGGTTGTGCAGAGACGGATTGGAAGACCTGTGGAGCTTTGATGATCCCGTGAAGATGGAGATGAAAACCATTACATTGGTTTTGCTTGTATTTTACATTCTCGCTCTTGTGGCACCCTCGGTTATTAGGTAAAATGCTTTGAAATCATTGGTGCCATTTCTTTCACTATCAACATCAAAATGCGAGAGGTAAACGTTAAAGCAGCTGTAGTTGGGGATGATAAGAGAAGAAAAACGAGTTAGTTGAGAAATGATCAATCACCAAATAGTAATCATGGATGCTCACTATGGTGGAGAACCTCTTTCTCTTGTCTAGTGGCCAGTTGCATGTCCAATCCCAACCATTTCTCCAATAGCACCAAACTTGTAATCCATTTCATGGTAACCGCACATTACAAAAACACAAGAACGTATATTGTATATTGTACACACACAATTTGTCAGTGGGGGAAATGGTTCATGCAGGAAAGGCAAGGCCAAACGGAAACAATACAATACAATACAAAGCAACCTCCAAATAGAAATATCTTTTACTGAGATTCACCCATCCGTGCAACCCACAAACAACACAAATATAATTTAATACTAACATACAAATATTTTAAGGCCCCATACTCGAAAACAAAAGAAATAAATAGCATACGAACCAAGGTGAAGTTCGAGTGACCACCGTGTCCTCTTTCTTCTTCTGCTTAGAGCTCTCTCCCTTCCCCACCCCCCGAAACAAATAGAAACAGAGCAAACAGACTCCAAATTAACAAGCTCTCAGCTCTTAGTTATACGCATTACAGAGAGAAACACGCGGAGGCGTTGTTGAAGAAAATGAAGCTATCTACGAAACCCGCAGCGAGTCCTGTTCGGGTAGACAAGTATCCGCCGCCATTGATGAGATTTTTGAGAAGCAACGTCGGTAGCAGAAGTAGAAGTAGGTCACGTTCAAGTCCCATGTTTGTTAGAAAAAAGAACGCAGCTGTTGAAACTCAGGAGCCCACTTCTCCCAAAGTCACTTGCATGGGTCAAGTTAGAGTCAAGCATTCTAAACAACAGTCCAAGAATCGAACCGCCAAAGGCAAATGTGAATGCATCAAAAACACTCTGTTTTGTCGCAATTTTAGCATGAAATTGCTCAAACCTCGTTGCTCAAGACTGTATTGGTGCAATTGGGTATCGTTCTTTGGCATCAATTTTAGAAGAAAGAGTAATCTTGCACAAGATAATGAAATGGTTGCACCAAAATTTAATAATAGCAATCACGATTTAGATCAAGAAACTGATGAAGTAGAAGAAAAAGACGCCAAATTCTGTGCGTCTGGAGCTGTCACACCACCAAAGAATGCTTTGATATTAACAAGAAGCAGATCTGCGCCTTACAGATCTTCATCTTTAGCTTGTAGATTCTGGGGGCCACCGTTAAGTAGCGAAGAAACAGAACAAAAACAGAGCAAAGAGCAAGAAAACGCTGAAGAAGAGGATGATGATGATAGTAAAACATCAAAAAAAAAACAGCTTAATGAAGACTCTGATAGAGAATCAAGATTATATCAGAAAAATGAAGAAAAGATAAATTTTTTCAAAGAATTTGAAGGTCAAGTCAACTTAATCAGAGAAAGAATTTCAAGAATGGAAACCTCTAATACGGAGGAAGATGGTACTATACATCCTTTGATACTCACAAGATGTAAATCAGAACCAGCAAGAATTGCAGAGAAGCTCGATCCAGACATCATTTCTTGTAAGAAGAAAAGGTTGGGCTTCACTTGATTGATTAATGACATTGTTTTCACTTATTTGCTTAATTTTTTGGTATTATTATTTTGGTAAATGAACTGAATATAGGGAGCAACTTGAAAGTATAGTTACCTTCATCATTTACTTTCCTTTTTGCTTATCAAATATTATGTCAAAACAACATCAAAGCTGAAAATGGTGGCAAATGGAACATGAAACAATGGAATAGTGATTGTTGGTTGGTGTGTTCATGCTTTATTTATACCAATATTTTATTGTTTTTTCTTATTAAAATGATAGATAAGCTATGATCTCCCCATGTTGTATGATCCTGAATACTATAAGAACCCAATTTGAAGCCCACAACGAGGTTAGAACATTGTTTGAGGTTTAAAATGCAAGCCATGCAAAACCCAGAAAAAGCACCCACATTTGTTATCAATTTACTCTTCACAAAGAAACAAGTATGATCCCAGAGATTGAAAGAAAACGCCGACTTGAAGACTCTTCCCACTCATCCTTGGTCTTGAATCCCAAGTTTCAATCTAACAAGTTCGTTTTCAAATAAAATGATTTCCATTGCTTAGTTTTCCACTTGAAAATAAGATTGGAAAAACCAGAAACTGAAAACGTGTTGGAGTTGTTCTGTCAGAAAAACATCCTTCTGGTGATTTATGCTATTGATGATGCCAAGTTTAGTTTGTGTTTTATTATGAATTATGGTATCCATTCTTTTGCCATCTTCACAATGACCAGAAAAGTGAAGATCTTTTTCTACTTAATGATTTGATGATATTTTTGTGGACCGTTCATTCAAATCTTGGCGTGGATTCGAGTATATAAACATCCAAGCGATACTACATTTTCATTTCATTTTTCACAGATTCCTTCATTTTAGACCTATCTTGATGTCATAATCACAGTATTAATAAACCTTTGGAGTTTTGTACGCAAACAAATTGAATGTATTTACTACACATGATGAAAATTGACATGTAGTTAGAAGTGGGAAAATGAAAATCTCTCAAAGAAGTCCTACTGCTCACGGTAATCAGTATACATATTCAAGGGTTTGATGAAGAGTTGGTTACCAAAAAGCAGAGAAAGCTGTGAAGATGGCAAGTGTGATAACGTAAAGACACAAACCAGAGGATAGTTTCCATTGGTAAGATGCAGCCATGACCATATCCATATATAGCTGTTGGTGGTTGGGCCTAAATTGACAATGTGCAACTTAATTAGGGTACAATTACAAATTAAGGCATGTCCCACCAGCCATATGGATGTGGATCCTTTGAAGATAAGTAGCAGCATGTGAGCTTCATAACTTTGGGTTTCTATTCATTTGAATTATTCATATATAAAACATATAATAGTCGAATTATGACCAGCAACAGGCTCAGGAGAATGGAAAAGAAAACTAAAAACAAACAACATTAATGTGGAATGAGTGCCCACCTATACATTATATAAACTTGCAGAGAATACCATTGTTCTTTGCCTTACTTTCCATCTTCTGATTTCCTTGGTGCATGGAGCTGCTGGTGATGAAGCCTAGTAACTGTATCACCTCCTTCTTTCTCCTGTTTCTCGTTCTTGCTTTGCCTTGTATTTCAGGTACCAACAACGACCCTCAAGTAGCAGTTCCAGACGTGTATGAAATTGATTATAAAGGACCTGAAACTCACTCTTCTGCTCTCCCGCTTCCACCTCCTGTTCCTTCTCATGCCAGATTTCGCCAAACATCATCATCTAGATTCCGTGGAGCACATGTGAGTATACGTATAGCCTTCCATCATATCATCTTGATTGTGTTATTTGTCATGGACATGTACCCAAGTCGTCGTTTTTATTGATCCTTTTGGTGGTTTGTGCTTTATGCAGGATAAGAAAATCCATGAATGAGTAAACTCCGGAAAATGTTGAAGCTGATGATTTAGCTGTTGTGTGTTAGCTAAGGGTATTGGATGAGTAAACATCAGAGTTGTGGTTGATTGATACTTGTGTAAGATGGTTTTGTTTTTGTATTAAGATCAATATTGTGATTGTAAGTGTGGTTGGGGATCATCAATTTCAATCAAAAGAGGCCTGTGTTATTGATTCTTACATATGCTACCATCTTTCTTAGACAAAAGGGTTTTTGGAGCATTCTGCTATTACACCATGTCACTTGCTTTCTCCATAATGTTTACTGTTTCGAAATGATTTTAGCCCGTTAATATGAGTTTTCATTATCAAACTTCGAAACTAATATATATACATGAGATCATACGAGTAGTTGGATTCATATACCCTCAAATGGTAGGGTTAAAATGGAGTAAACAGACAAAAAACACCAAGAGTTGAATAAGAATAATGGAATACGTATATATATAGAATGTAAATAAAGAAACTAAAAGAGAAAGGGGGGCAGATAATGGGCGGCCATGAAGGATCCAACAAGCAAGAGGCATAATGACGATAACGTTAAACCAAGCTGGCAAGCTTGGATGCGGCAGGGGGAACCTTGAGGGACTTGGACAAATTCGGCTGTTCCTCCATTATTGTAGTTACCCTTCTTCCCCTCTAAATAACAATAATAAAATAAAGCATGCTAATGAGAAGGATTGATTTTGTCAACAAAAGAAGAGTAGGGACCTAAACTATAATTTTGTCAAACGGTAAACAGCCTCTTCTATTGTCTAAAAATTGCGTCACTCTCATATTTACATGGATTTCCCCATTCTCCATCGTCCAAGAAAACAACCAAATGGCTGGCAACGATGTCACCCACCTTAAGACCACCGTAGATCGTGAGGAATCAAATCCTCTCTTGATCAAGAGCCCTCAAGACAAAGAAAACAAAACCACCGAAGCTGTTGAGCAATCTTCGCCACCGCTGCAATTGGCGCCGCGGGGATACGGGTGGACAGCTAATGGATTGCCTTTGAGTCACGGAAGCGTTGTTGGTCAGCCTATGAGCCGTGCTCAATGGAATTCTGGCCTTTGTGCTTGTTTTGATCGCAATGATAGCTTCTGTAGCAGCGATCTCGAAGTTTGTAAGTTCTTTTTTTTTTGGAGTTCATTTGATTTTGAATTTCTGTGGATTTGGTCTTTAATTTATAAAGTTGATTTCTTTTGCTGTTTGTTGTTAATCCCATTGTCTAGAAGTTGAGGCGATTGATTGATCAAGTTATAAGAGAAGAAATGGATCACTTCCAACTGGAATAGGATCACCTGATTCGATGTTAGGTTTAACCATTTCCTAATCGTCTTAATTCTTGCAAGATCCTGTCACTTTTCGCATGATTTTCATTTTTCTTATTCAAAGAATCGTGTTCTGGGCAATCATGAGATTTCCAAACATGATTATTGGCTATAGTCGGTATCCGTTGAATCGACCTTTTGACACTTTTAGACCTTCCAAAAACCGTTACAAGTCATCAAGTATCCTTGAATTCAGTCACTTCATTGCACATATTCGATAAGTAATGGACAAGAATCACCTCTTTCACGATTGGTTGGAAGTAATTGATGGGATGGATTGTTGGACATGATTGTGCTCATCCATAGCATTATGTGAATATATGTTTAACTGCATATCCTATGCAGAATTTGGTCATAATACACAATATAAACAATTAAAATTAGATATGCAACGTTTGGTTTTCACTTTCTATATGTTTGATATAAAAGCATTTGCCTTTAATCAGTTGTTTAGGTTCTGAAACTTTGCTTTTGATGCGATCATCATATTGAGACTATCAAAAAATGTATAAAAATGTATCTTTCTCAAGCATCATATCTGCCTTTTGGCATGCAATTGAAACACCATACGTTTGGAATGGATGTTGAGATTAGCGATCAAGTGACAATAGAATTATTAGATCGATAGACCAATGTGATTGGTAGCACTAGCATGCGGCTCTCAGGTTACATTTGTAGCTAATTTATGTACTTGTTTCAGAAACTAACGAGTATGAATGTGGCTACTAGTTCATGAGATTTTTGTTTATATGATGATTTTGCTAGGTCTTCTTGGAAGCGTTGCTCCTTGCGTGCTATATGGAAGCAATGCTGAAAGACTTGGGTCTGTTCCTGGGACGTTTGCCAATCACTGCTTGCCTTACACTGGTCTATACTTGATTGGTAATGCAATTTTTGGTTGGAACTGTGTTGCACCATGGTTCTCTTACACTAACCGTACAGCTATCCGTCAACAGTTTAATCTGGAGGTAAGTTATTTTTCCACATGTTGACCTACCATAGCCATGAGTAGGTTGTGCTTTTAACTTGGTAGTAGTCTAGTAGAGTTTTGGTAGCTCATGACCTGTGCAATCATCAAGACCCATATGTTAATAGCATGTTCCTTCCGGCATTATAGCTTTTTATGCATTACATTCGCGAGTCAGCTTAGTACAGACTGAAAAATGAGAATCCATGCTTGGTATAGTTGAGGAGTTGCATTCATCAGTTTGCTTCATTCTCTGTATAAAATATATTCCTCATCTACAACATGTTTCTTCTTGTTTTTGTCTAGTTGGCATCTTTTGTTATTTCAAGTATCTACTCATTTTCAATTTAAGAAACGAAATGCATTTGGACAATTCTCTGATTCTGTGAAATTACTGTTATTATCTTGCATGAGATTGCTGTTAGGCTTTCCTCATTTTCTATATGTTTAAAAGAATCGTTCTCAAAACTTTTACATTTCAGAAATAAAAATAAACCCCGTTTTCTTCAGTTTGGTGGGGGTTTAGGCAGTGGCACAGTGTTCAATAAGATGATAGAGTTGGTTAATTTATGGAGATGTAGGAATGAATTAAAATTTCATGGTTTTGATGTTAAACAGGGAAGTTGTGAGGCACTTAATAGGTCATGTGGTTGCTGCGGAAGCTGCGTGAAAGAGGAGATGCAACGAGAACAGTGTGAATCAGCATGTGATTTTGCAACCCATTATTTTTGCCATCCATGTGCTCTTTGCCAAGAAGGCCGAGAAATCCGTCGGAGAGTGCCCCATCCTGGATTCAATGCGCAACCTGTGTTGGTTATGATTCCGCCAGGGGAGCAGGCAATGGGCCGTGGCGTCTGAAGGGAACTTACCTTGACTTTTGAAAAACTGATACCCTGTCTATATACATAATGCATCAGTGTGAATTTCTTTTAAAAACTTCGATCTGCAATCTGTAATGCCAGTAAAGACCAAACTTGTTTGACCAAGTAACATATTATGCGAGGCCTCGCCTAATTGGCATTATACATTTTGATGTTGCCTGTGAATTTTATTTCAAATTCTCTCTTGGGAAGAACTGAGAACCCACTTAGTAATGACAATCAACCTGGAGATTCATCCATTTAAAATCGGCATCAAGTTATCCATCCCACAAGGTACGACCAGTTCTGATTATAGGGTTTAATGTTTCAATTTTGGTTAACAAGCTTCATCCAAAATCTGCTGTTTACTTTTTCTGATAACCACATCTATCCTCTAGTTTGGAAGCGTCGACCGAACCATCAAAATCAATCTTAAATATCATTTGCTGCATTAAAGAAACTAGAATTTGACATATCAGTAGCATTTTCAACGAGAGTATTCTAGTTCTAACGTTATAAATCGCACACCCTTTCAAGTTAAAATTTCTAAAGAGAAAAACACTGAACTCTCTTGACACAGAAAACATGGAAATTTTGGAGCACAGAGTGATATCCCGAAAGTTTACTCTCCGGGTGCAGACACACCCTGCCTCAATCTTTCCTTCTTCATCTTTTTCTTGGAGATGGGCTTCTTCTTTCTGGGAGGAAGTGTCTTCTGAGCATACATGTAAAGCACATAATTTCCAATTATGAATGTCAGAACTAAGCCTCCAACAACCAGCAGCACTATCAATCCTGGATTGAATCCTTTAGCACCAACGTCCTTGACCGCATTCCCCTATTCATCATAGAGTTCAAAGAATGTAAAGACTAACAACCCACAACCTAACAATTAACATTTCTGACGCCAAACCACAAACAAAAGCAAGTGTAAGTCACCCTCTAGATTGTCAGCATGCTTAAACAAACCTGTTCAAGACACCCTACTAGAAACCAAATAGACACATGATTTGAAAACAATATCAAAAAGAAAAGTTGTTAATACCAAGAACTATACATGTAAGACTTCAAAAAAAATAAATCTCCCGACAATTAACATTTTCTTTCCCTTTCAGGACAGATATCTACATGATTTGGTTTCTCAACCGCCACATGATAGCTAACAACTACCAAGAAACTCTCGAGTATTATTCATCTTACAGGTGTCTGTGTACAGAAAAATTGAAGAGTCTACCTACTGTATTCTGTTGATAGAAAAAAGAGGTATTCAGCATCATTACATGGTGAATTAGAATGCACCCACACACGAAGTGACCCAAATCAGCCAAATTTAGCAAACCCACTTGCCTAGATCAGTAAAAGGTTTTATCTTTAACTCTTGTAAAGTTGATTAATCCACAATGCATCTTCAAATCAAAGTCAATTCAAAATCATACAGATCATAAAATGTCATGGAAACTGCGCTCAGAAAAGGATAACATATCGATAATCAAGCAATGATTAGTTGTCAAAAGGATAAGATCATAAAAATTCAGTTAAACTAAAACAGATCTTGTGAAAATAAAGCGCAATGAAATTCGACACGAGAAATAGGTGAAAGCAAGAAGAATACCACGTTTTGAAACGACGGGGGAGAGTGATCGTCATCCATGGTGGACTGGTGATGAAGCTGCAGAGACTAAATTAGACAACAGAAGATTCTAGAACGAGAGAGAGAGAGAGAGAATCAAGAACCAGCGTGTAGAAAGTAAATGGAGCCGTGGATATTATCAGGCGCGGATAATTATGTTTTCACCCTCAAGTTTGTCTATATTTATGTTTTGTACCCGTAACTTTCCATGTGTTACAAATAAGGACAGCATGCCGTCCCTACGGCGTAAATTGGAATATGATATCTAGATATTTAGGAAAAACTAATATAAATTTAATGTGAGTTTCATATAAAAAAAATTTATTATTTTATATAAAAAGAAATTGTTAATTTGATTAAGAAAAGAAATAATTGGATATTATTTAGAGAAAATTAGTTTTGTAATTATGTGTTAAATGGGATGTGTTTGTGGGGCAAATTGATACCGATGGGTTGGATGGGCCGGAGCGGATAAAGTGGGTGGGTTGGATGGAGAAAATGGAATTGATGAAGAGCACGTGAGTGATGTCCAAGTTTTTTTATTTATATTTTATTTATATAATTTTAGATATAATAAATAAAACATATTAATGATTAATAAAAAAGTATTCATATGATTATGGTTTTTTTGTCACATGATGTGTGATTTCGTTGTATTTTATTATATGTATTATATACAAATATAAAAATGAACCCGTTTTAATATGTAAGAATCAGAGAAATGAGGGTATGACATAATCGTCATGTCACATGAATAATGTACGTTGTGTGATATACCTTTCCAGGTAGCCATACCCATGTCATCTCAAATGGATAATTGGCTGCCCCCCATATTATATATCCATTTCACCACTTTTAGGACCCAGGACCCATCTTTGCTTTGCATTCCAATCCATGTTTATTTATTATTTATTTTTAATCCAACAACTTATGATTCATTAATGTATTTTTCAAGCTTCACCCAACATTTCAATCCATCAAATAATTCAGTCCCCTTTTGATAAGACGAGTTTAAATAAAATAATTATTCATATTCATATTCATTGTTTTAATTAATTAATTAATTATTAAATTATTGTAAAGGAGATCGTGACGATGAAGTGATTTCTGCATGAAGCATTAAATTAATGATCAAGTGGTTTAAGTGTGGGGAGTCTGTGTGCTGAGTGAGGATGAAGAAGACAGCCATGGGGTGAGAGAGAGGTGATGTCATTAGCTTGGCATTATTCAGACATGTATATCCGACCCACATTATTAAATATATAAATAAATTATGTTATTTGTTGGGAAAAAGTAAAGGTGACAAGTGGAATCTTGTATTTTACAAAGTAGACGAGGTTCTCATTTAGAGGTTGAGATTCTCGTACATGGTCGGCAACTTCTCTATTTAATTTATCATACGTAAACTTTTCCTCCTTTCTAAACCAAGCAACCTTCACGTAAAACCCCACAACCTATTCAAGCTATTCATACGTATATTACCTTCATCTGTATATTAAGATACGTACGTATCAGGTTAGATGAACTGCTAAAGAAAGGAATGAAAGTATGCATCTTGGAAGCAAGTCTAGTCTAGAGAAGCAAATGATAATACTAGAAACTCCTTGGATAATTTGACACTATACTTTACCAAGCTTCTACTCAAACTCATGTGTGAGCTTTTGACTATCACATAACCCTTTGCTGCTTATGAAAGCAACTACCCACCGCACCACTCCACCTTCCGCCAATGGAAAACCCATACAAATAAATCTTTCGAAAATGACTCCCACCTAATTCTACCAACTCTAGCGCACAACCTATTGGCTAATGGATGGTCCTTGGTACCAAAGGGATAATAATGTATAGATAAGATGAATGCTAAGCCTCTGCGTAAATGACATTTAACACACGACTTCTTCCTAAAATTCTTGTGATTAAATTGAATGATTGATGTTATTGTGTTCCATTAAACAAATAATAATTATAATTACGGGTCCAAAAAGGAGGGAAAAAGAAAAAGAGTCCGACCCATGAGGATCATCAAACCATGTCATCATCACCAATATTGATGAAGCCATTTTCTGATGAAGAAGTTGAGATGGTGATCATGGCATTACAGTCTGATACACTGTCTTGCAAGCTCAACAGCAGATGTGAAGTGCTGAAACTCATTGTGGGTTTTGCTCTTGGGACTATCGGCACCTCAGCTTCACCTTCCAGCATTTGTACAACGTTTCTCATTGTGGGTCTCGCCTGTTGGTCAGGGTGCGAGCAAGCTAACCCAACCATCAGCACCCTTCTCATTTCATTCTCATCGAACTCTCCTTCGAGTCTTGAATCTGCCGCCGCTAATAATCTCCCTTCTCTGTGTAAACTCCATACCCATTCTACCAGATTTCCCTTTACTCCAACTTTTCCTACCCCACTCATTTCTTTCTGAATGGGTCTTCTTCCACTTGCTACTTCGAGGACCACAGCTCCATAACTAAACACATCAGTTTTCTCGGTTGCTCTTCCTGTTAGTAAATACTCAGGAGCCAAATAACCCATTGTACCTGCTGCTACTGTGGCGTCTGGCGATTTATCATGCTGAATTTGTCTTGCCAAACCAAAATCTCCTAACCTTGCATTAAATCCTTCATCTAACATAATGTTACTAGTCTTAATATCTCTATGGATTACTTGATTCTCGCATTCTTGATGCAAATATGCCAAGGCAGAGGCAACGCCGAGTAAGATTTTTCTCCTATGTGGCCATGGCAGAGGCGTTCTTGCTTCAAACAGTGCTTTATCAAGACTCCCGTTAGGCATTAAATCATAAACCAACAGAATTTCACCTTTCTCATGACACCATCCTTGGAGCCTCACGAGATTCCTATGTCTAAGAGTGCCAATTATTGACAATTCAGATAAAAACTCCGTCTTTCCTTGACTACTGTGGCTGCATCTTTTCACAGCAACAATGTCACCAGTCTCCGACAATATACCCTTGTAAACAGTCCCAAATGCTCCGTGGCCAATGATTCTGTTCGCATTAAAACATCTTGTAGCCGATCGGAGTTCTTTGTAACTGAATTCTTTTGGCATTTTGATAATTTCAGATGCAAAAGACTCTTTCTTTTCATGCTTGTACTTTTTAGTGAAAACCCAGACAAGAGCTCCGGCAAAAAGTGCCAGAAAAGCACTAGCAGTAACAACGCCAGCAACAGCACCTGGACCTTGTTTACAAAGCTGGTTATGACAAGAAGAAGAAGATTTGCTATTCTTTTCTTGAGAACTGCTAATAGAACCAGATTCACTAGGAGCCAATGATGGCGGTGGTGACTTTATAGAATTAGCCGTTGGGTTCATCAAATTAGTCGTTGGAGGTGGTGGATGGGAACTAGAACCTGAATTAGAATCAAAAGAAGAACTAAAACTCCACCATTCAATACGATGAATCTCTGTACTTCCCTGGGTGGAACCGGAGAACCCAACGTACATAAAATCATCAACATAGCGATCAAGATCAAGACTAGCTGATAAAATAGATTCCTTAGGCTTAAGATTGGAGTAAGAAACCGACACATTGATTTGTTTGCCAGTACCATCATAATCGATCCAAACATTGACAAGATCACCACTTTTTAGATCAATATCAAGAGCACCCAAATCAGCAATCTGAGCAGAGACCATACTGTTCAGATCCAAACCCACATGATTCCCATTAATATCTTTAAACTCAACATCCATAAGGGTATCAAACTCGAGAGCGACAAACCCAGAAGCAAGACCATCGGCGTTGAGCAATCCAAGACAGCCACCAGCAGCGCCGATAGTTTCAGAGTCAGGTGAGATAACAAATGCAAGACCACCACCAATAGAAGATGGGTTTAGATTAGTAACAGAGAAAGAGAAAAAGGTAGTGAAACTAGTAATGGAGCGGGTCTCAGGTTGTCTGAATGTAACCGGTTTAGAATAAAGAACTTTGCCAGCTCCAGAATTGGGCACGGCAAGGTCACGAGTGAGACGAACGCTGCCATTGTTTAAATGAGCGTCGCCGAGGAGTTTCAAGCTGCTAAGAGTTAAAGTACCAAAGTCGAATTCAGTAGCAGCAAACGACGAAGAAGAGAATACAGATAGAAGACAGAGTAAAGAACAGAAAAAAAGCCAGACAATGCGAGAAAATTGGTAGCAAAAGAAAGACAACATTTGGGTTGATTGGTTAGTGAATGGCCATTAACAAAATTCTAAAAATTCGATTTTGCAAGAGATTAAGATATTAGGAAGAGGAAGCAGAAGAAGAAGAAGAACGGAGACTGAGGAAATGGTTTTCCTTTAGTATATAGTTAGGGAGTGTAGATGACAGGGAATCCGAAGATGACTGAAGTAGACAGGTGGATGTATCACGCGACACGTGTCCTTTCTAACGGTTAATTTTTAGATGATGATAATAATAATAATATTATTATTATTATTATAAATAAAGAAAACTGTTCTTTTTTTTTTCTTTTGGCTTGCTTACTTTTTGTCCGAACGTATTTACTTTTTTTAATCTTTTACTTATTAAATTAGAACAATTTTATCGATTTAAAAAGCTAAATATTTTTTAACATTAAACCCATAAATTCTATCACTTTCACGAAAGAATCCAAAAGAAAGTTAATAATTACAAAAACTTACCCAAAAATCCACGTCAGCAAATCGTGTCGAGCTTATGTACCTTTGAAAAGTATTAGGAAGCATTTAAATAATTTTCTAATATATCCTCGCAATGCTCTTTTTTTTTGTTATATTAGATATCAACAAACTATATATTATATGGATTAATATATAATAACTTATGATTATAAATTATAAATTTATCAATGATTTTTATGAATTTAGGAAATTTGATGTTTTTAGTCAAAATAATAATAATAGAAATAGAAACTTGTGAAAGTGGGAGGGTTGTAAACTAGGTTCGTCTTATTATATATATTTAGTCAACAATCAACTTTAATATTTAATATTTAATATTTAATATTTATTAGTACAATCATGAAGAATAAAAAGAAGTGCCAAATTGTGTAGACATTATCGCTAATGAACTGCTAGATGTCTCCCTAATTTCATCAAACTACTAATTATATTCTTTTATTAATAATTTCATCACATTATTCTCATCATAACATATCCTGACCTGATAGGATTGTGAATGAGGTAAATCATAATATTCAACGATTTCTTAGATGAGAGATTTGTGGTCTTGGTACCCACAAAAAAGCTCACCCATAGGATATAACTTTTACACTGCGACTGTCAAGACTCGAACCTTGAATTCTTGATGTCAATTCTAACATTTAAGTATCAACTGAGCTATACTCGTGTATGGGTACATTCTTCTCATCTTACCATCCCCTTTAGTGAGCCTTGTTTCCTCAGATGAAAAAATTATTATATATTAAATATTTAATATTTAATAAAAATTAATATATATTATTAAATGGATCCTTTTTTTCTCATGTGATTGGTTCATGGATTTCCACATCCTGACCCGATAGGATTGTGAATGAGGTAAATCATAATATTCAACAATTTCTTAGATGAGAGATTTGTGATCTTGGTACCCACAAAAAGCTCACCCATAGGATATAACTTCCACACTATGACTGTCAAGACTCGAACCTTGAATTCTTGATATCAATTCTAACATTTAAGTATCAACTGAGCTATACTCATATATGGGTACATTCTTCTCATCCTACCATCCCTTTAGTTAGCCTTGTTTCCTCTGATGAAAAAATTATTATATATTAAATATTAAATATTTAATAAAAATTAATATATATTATTATATTATTAATATTTATATTAAAGTCGTGAAATAAACCAATCACATGAGAAAAAAAGGGTCCATGTGCAGTAGAACTTCCCGAAATAGATTAAAAAGTACTCTTGCAAGTAACGGCTTTTCATTAATTTCTCTCGTCTATGATTGCTTTATGGACCTATTTAAATACAAACGACTTTCTTCCTCCATCCTATAAAAATGTACTGTCTGAAATATTTGATCAAGTGGTGGGGGATCCTAGGTGGACATGCACCCAATTACTTTTAATCATGGTTCTTTTCTACATCAGACAGTCCACGTGGAATGATTACACAGAATTAAGATTCTTTGGGAGCTTTGAGTCTACTCCAATTAATGCACCTGTCAAAGTGTCTCTTTTAAGCAATAAAAACCCCATTTCATTGCATTAATTATCCACATATAAATAAATATTAATATATTACATTTTTATTTTTTAAATAATACAGGATAATTATCATTATTGACCTTGTCGGTAGCATTGTATCCGTTAGGTGCTATATATTCACATAGCGGCAGTCCTTTCTAATCTCCCCTTGTTCGCCCGTGAGTGGATTGTTCTCCGACAGCAAGACCACAGCCCTGGAAAATTGATCGTGGAAGTAGCCATTATCGGCTGCCATATGTTCAACATAGGAAGCTGTAATGGGATCAGAAGTTAATTGCTGGTCAACTTTCAGCAGTCCCTTGTGCTTCAACAAGTTATTGTAGTAGTAATTGTCAAGAATCATGGGTGTTTCTCGGTCATTTCTCGTGTATAGAACTGCTTCCGGGTCAGGATAAGGAGTTGGACACCGGCCTTTCATGTACTCGGCATAGTCAGGATCCAGAGTTGGATCAACTTTTGGATACAGTCTTTGCACCAAGTTTACACAGTGAACTCTGCCAACGGAATGGGCCCCTAATACAAAACCACGAGAAAAACGGTCACAGGGATTCATTATACATCTATCAATCTATGCGCACACACCCACATACCAAGTAGAGCAACTGTTCCTTCAGCATCAATGCCAATGGATCGAAAAAGAGCAAGGACTGAGGAAATGGAATCATTGTGATTGGGGATGAAGTTGTCAATCACTGCTGCATAGCTTTCCTTGCTGTCCCTCCTGCCCGTTTTCATTTCAATTCTTGGGCCTCCTAACTGTATACACCAATTTCTCTGCTCAAATCATGCGAATATTTTCATTGAATATGCGTTGTAATCTTAACTTACCATGACGATGCCTTCTCTTGCAGAGAGGGCAACAATATCAGCGCAAGAGACTGTCGAAGGGCATTCCTTTTCAAGAGCATCTTTGATAGTGTTCACGTACTTGAAGTTCCTCATTCCAAAACTTCTTTCTGATGATTTCTCTGATTCAATTCCATTCACACTCTCTAACAAGAGCGATGCATCGCAAGACTGCAGCAATGCATACATATCAGTATACAAGGCAACATATATATATATATATATATGTACCCATAGTTATGTATATACATATACCTTCACTACGCAATCATGGAAGAGATTTCTGACCCAAGACACAGCTGTATTCCCATGCTTATTATATAGGTTGACAACTTGCTGCTTGATGATTTCTTCAGCTCTCGGGCAACTTCTTGCATAGTAATTTTGTTGTAAGTCACTTTTACCTGAACAAAGAATCATTCAACTCCCAATTCCAAAGATCGGAACACATATATAAAAGAAACAAACCCCATTTGGTAATGCATAGGGAAAAAGATAGATAAATATGGATCTAGCCCCTTAATTTTAACGTGAACCCAACTTACTTTCTTACTGTTATACGAGTACAAGTTGTATATATATATATATATATCAGTGTACTTAGATAACCTGATAGCAATCACATGATAGGATGAGAATGTGGAATTTGAAACCACCACCAGTGATATAACAGTAAGTATCCTTACCAAGATGGAACTGCAAGAGCAAGGTAAGTATCAAAAAGATGAATCTAAGGCAGTTGGTGGGCATCTCTTTGGCTTTTGTATATGCGAATAAGCTTTTGGGTGTTTTTGGTTGTGTGTACCAACTGAGGGAGTTGCCATCTCTTATATAGCCATGGTCTATATAAGTTGTGTAGGTTTATGTTAAAAGATAACAAGCTTAGAGCTACAAGTGGCAAAAACAAAACTCCGTCAGCTGCCTCTCCATCTCCACTACGCCACTTTCTTTGACCTTTCTGCCATCTTCTCGCATGGCTGCCAATAATGAACCGTAGACCATATAATAGAAAAAAAATATAGGACTTTTAATTGGGATTTATCTAGTCACTAATTTTATATGGTTGAAGTTGAAAATAATAATTTTCAATAATTTAAGCAGTTTTTAGAGAAGTATTTTTATAATTATAAAAAAGGACATGGGACAAGTTTGGATTATTATTGGACTTTGATGGCTGTTGATCGGTGTTCAGTGCATTATCTGATAATGGATCTAAGCCATAAGATTGCACTGGGTCGTATTATTGTGATGGAATCATTGAGAGATTATGCATAGTATTAGATATGACAATGGGGACATCATACATATTAGTTAGATTAATTATATAATTTAATAATGTAATGTCTTTTGATTGAAGACACTAAAGTGGGTTGCTTCAAGAGAAACGCTAACCTCTAAATGTGGAGTTCCCTGTCAAATGTCAATAAGACAAGATTTTCCCGAATCTCGACTGTTCCTCGCATGCTAGCTTCCATTTTAACATACCATTTTTCGAACATATGAATCCAAATTTCATTTCTCATGCAGATGGCAAGGATATTTGATTGCTTTCCAGGGAAAGGAAGTTGGTCTCAGGCTGCAGTCGGCCTGTTGTCTCTAACTCAATCTTATCAACTTGCCTTATGCAGCCCATTCTTTTGTCCTTTTTGGGCTCTAATGGCAATATTTGGTGTGAGGTAATGCATGCAATTTTTAACAGTTACGCAGGTTGACCAGGAAGGGAGATAAAGTATCATCATATTAGTTACATGTTACATTTATCCTTTTATTAATTGTTTCTTGATTTCTTTTACAGTTGCTGCTGTCGGTGGATTAATCAAGATTCCACTTGGGAGTTGTTCTTTCCCTCTTTAATTATCACCCACTTTTCTGTATCATTCCTGCTCACCGTCTTCTTCTATGCCTTAGTCATCTCAAGTCATTCATTTCATCTAATATTCTTGCTGAATTTCGTATGCAACAGTTCTAGCCCAAAACTTGAGGTGCTTTTTCATGTCTGCTGCTGCAGATGCTCTCGGCAGTCTTAGATTCAGTAGTGGTGAATCCGGTCTTCTTATTAGCCATGCTTCTGATAAGTATGGCCTCCTGATTCCTTCCCTTTCTTCTCCGACTACCTCATCATCATTACCGACATGACTGTGATGTTCATCAATGAGTTTGGTTTCGTGCTCTTGTATGCAAAATCCAAGTCTCAACAAGCCAGGAACTACACTTATCATTCTTGGGCTTATCTCTTCTTTCTTGAATATGAATCCAAGATCCATAAACCCTTTAACTTCATCCAGTTCCAATTCTCCCAAACTTCTGCAGCTCATGGATTTCTGCAACACTCTCCTCATTCCACGACTTTTTGTAAGACGTTTCGCAGTTGAAGGTGATGAAGAATGGGAACGAGCTCTATTCGTGGAAAAATTCAATCTTGTCGGTCTTTCTTTCTCACTAATTGCCACCTTATGCTTTGGCTCTCGCTTGTGATCATTCAAGTTAAGCTCGTTAAGCTAAGTTAAACCAAAAACAAGAAATTGCACGCTGCTTTAGAAACATAGTGCTAGGACCTTAAAAAAGTTCAAGAAAACAAACCAAGTACCGATTTCATTAATTACCTGTGCAGCTCTTGGAGTTGGCCCTGATATTGAACAGGTTTCTTGTTCTTGTTGTTGATCGGCGGACGTTGAGAAAGAAAGAGTTGAAGGTAAGTTAACAAGAGAAGATGTAATGAAAGGGGATTGTTGTTTAAGGGTTGTAGGGAGCAGTAGTGTAGAGGAGGATTCAGAGAGGAGAATAATTTGATGAAACCAGAGGCGGTCCATAACTCCGAGCAAACGTAAGGAACAATGATCAGCCATGGAAGAGGGGACAGAGGGACAGAGAGAGAGGTGGGTAGAGCTAGCGGCGCCAAGGGGGAAGATAATGCTGTCAAGTTACAGAGAATATAAACTCGTGCATGTTCCCAGATCTCACTTGTTATCCAATGCTCAGTAACAGAGTTTTTTATAGATTGAATTTTATATTTTTTTCAACGATATCAACTTTAATAGTATCCATAAATCATTCTTTTAATGCAGGAGAATAAAAATAATTCTAATAAAGAAAAAAAATAAAAATTAAGTGAGAAAGTAGGGAAGATGTGGAAGGAAATGCAGGTGGTAGATGGAACCTAAGTGGACAGAAATGGTGAGTATGTGGCCATAAGACATAGATTCTATTGACTCCACTTCTTTAACACCAGCTCAATTACTATTCCACCCATATGCTATAACCAATCATGTGGCGCCAAACTCATATTCTTGTATGATAGGATAGTGATGCTACAGATTACGATTAAACTGGTGCACAGTAGCATGGATATGACTGCGGAAACCATCTATATTTGTATATATGTAGATAAAAGACAGTTTAACTTGATTTCATTGGCAACGTATATGCGAACTTTGCGCAGTTGTGTGCGATTGTTGAAGTTTTCTTCTTTCGAAAAATGGAAACAAGCATCAAAACAGAAGCGCAGGAGAAGTGGTGGGTCTCGCCCATTTCTGCAGTTGCTGTAGTTGTTTGCTCCTCCTGCTGTGATTTCAGTCATCGAATTATATTAATCATTCACTTCACTGCCAGTTTCTCGTTTTGCTTGTTACATTGTAGGAACCATTACTGGCTTCAGCCAGATCAAAGGTAAATATGGATGGTAGGTAACAAATGAACATGGAGAAATCAGTAGCAGATTTCACATGGTGGGCTCAATAACTTGCAGCAGTGGCATACATATAGTCCAAAACATTAATAATTACGTGTGTAAGTTGCCTTTTCCATGCATGCAAGGTCTGTTCAATCATAACTTTAGTCCTAAAATTATAATTGCTTTTTGTTTGATATCCATGAAGACGAGGTCTGCAAGGGGCACTTCATTTTGAACTAACATATTCTTACTTTGGTTTACTGTGCAGAAGGAAAGTTAAGCAGGAGTGGTTGTGGGAGACTGATGGTAATCTTAGGATGCCTCACTTTCCCAAGATTATGAGTAAAGAGGGGAAAGTGTGGTTAAGGATAAAAGGCAGAGGTGGAGCCGGTGATGATTACGTGTTGTGGTTCCATATGCCTCGTCTTCTTCGTCTCGACCTCTTGGATGAACTTTGTCCCTTCTTAGGTATACCGGTTGTTTACGATCCTATCACAAGAGGCTTCGCCATGGATATGAGCCAGAGACTATTTCCATCATCTGTTCTGTCTCATTGAGAAAACTTCCATTGGATCCTTGTGCGC
The DNA here is from genome assembly GCA_948192965.1 of Dalechampia spathulata. Lineage (NCBI taxonomy): Eukaryota > Viridiplantae > Streptophyta > Magnoliopsida > Malpighiales > Euphorbiaceae > Dalechampia > Dalechampia spathulata. The sequence continues at coordinate 30,590 of CANYBF012668045.1, read as the reverse complement.
TTGGCAAAAACAACACGAGGATCATTATAAGAATTTTTATTAGTTTATAATCCTATTTATGATAAAGCCATATCGTGGGCTCGTAGGTCTGTTCTACTCTATAATTTTAAAATAAATAATTTTTATTTTTAATCAATTTTATTTTATTATTTATAAATTTTAACATATTATTTTTTATTATTGTCTCCATCTCGTAAAAATAGATATTTTATTTTCTGTTCCTAAATAATTAGCTTAAATATTAATCATATTTTTTATTTACTAGTATGATTATAAATTTTAAATATAATATTATATGATTATAAAAAATGTGTGTTTTTCGGTTAAAAACAATAATAATAATGATAATAATATAAATATATATATTATAACAACAATCTCTATATATATTCTCTTCACTCTATAACTTCTCCATTCATTTCCTATTTCTTTTTATTTTTTCTTTGTGGAAAACTCAGCTCGGATTTGGGTTTAAGTTGTATTTGAAGCTACGTGCGAATTACAATGATGCCTGGTCATCAGGATGCTTTCACCATCCTTCCTTCCCTAGCAAGGTACCCTTAGCTTGATCACGAGCAGAATGCGAACCCTGATCCTAATCCAGTTGCCAAGAAGAAGAGAAATTTGCCAGGAAAACCTGGTAACTTATGCTCTTTTATTTGCTTGTTATGTTTTAAGCTGTGTAAGTTTCTTTACCTTCCAATGGAGTGGAGTTACGTCTATGGGACTTTCATTTTCTTTGTATATATGTTAATAGATTCAGATGCTCAAGTTATTGCTCGCTTACCCAATTCTCTTATGACTACAAACATATTCATATGTGAAATATGCAGTAAAGGTTTCCAAAGAGATAAATACTTGCAACTTCACAGAAGAGGTCATAATCTTCCATGGAAGCTAAGGCAAAGAACCAATAAAGAGGTTGAAAAGAAGGTATATATGTCCAGAAAAGACATGTGTCCACCATGATCCATCGAGAGCGCTCGTCGATTTCACTGGAATAAAGAAGTACTTTAGCATGAAACATGGTGAAAAGAAATTGAAATATGAGAAATGTTCAAAGAAAAATGCTGTTCAATCTGACTAGAAAGCACACTCTAAGACTTGCGGTACTAGAGAATATAAATGTGATTGTGGAACATTGTATTCTAGGTATGATTTGCAGGCTACTCTATATAAATGCACACATCCTTATCTACTTGCTTGCTTTATCAACGATTCTTCTATCCTTTAGTTTAATGCTAGAACTTCATTTAATGAATATAAACTAAGCATAGAGTTTAATGTTATTCATGACAGGAAGGATAGCTTTATCACACATAAAGCTTTCTGTGATGCCTTAGTCCAAGAATATGCAAGAATTAATCTAGCTCAGATAGACCATCTGAATTTCGAAAATGATCATACAGTGGTTCATTTGCCTCATGGTGTTCCATGACAAGATATGGTTGTCATTTCTCAATTCAATACTTTTAAGTTTTAGTATACCTCAGCTCAGATCAGCTTAAGCCTGGATTATCCTTTTAGCGAAATCAAGTAAATTTTTGTATGAATCATTCTAGTACTGTAGCTAATAATTCTATTCTTTACGCTTGTCCAAATCATTCTAGCTCAACAGAGATGGCACAAATGCGATCATCAGTTCTCTATGGTTCACCATCCACCATAAAAATTTGGTAGTTTAACCTTATCAGGATTAATGCATCATGGGTTAAAGGAGGAAGAAGATGGCAACAAAGGGACGAATATGACAAAATCATTGTCTTCCTTGTACCTAGAAGATCATCAAGGCAAACAATCGAAACTAGTTGGACCAATGTTTGCTACTACCCTTCTTCAAAAGGCAGCGCAAATGGGTTTAATAAGAAGCAATGATCGATCTTTCACTGGAGGAGGTACTAATCATGGACTAACGATCTCTTCTTCTTCTTGCTCTAGTATAGCAAATCTCAACTATCTTAGCCAGAATAGAAATCAGCTGCACCAAGTCTTCCAAAATATTACTAATCAACAAGAAAGTAATTTAACATCAACAAGCTACAGTCTATGAGGGATGCTATAATGTAATGTTGATGCAATCTACTAATAAATAAACCTACTCAGTTCAGTTAAATCTTCTACCAGGATCAAATACTGCAAGAAATGGCTTAACAAGAGATTTTCTAAGATTGAATGGTCAATCTGGTCATCCATTTTCGCCTAAGGAGATGGTTAAATTTGCTTCAGTGAGCTCACCTATGCGTTTGGGTGAATTCTGAAGCAATCATTGAGGGGGCTAGCTTAAATGTCAATGGTGGTAACATTATTTTCAGCATATAATCATAGAATAACTCAAGTTGGAACCAAGTTGCATTGGGTGGATGGTAGCTTGCAAGCTATAGCGGGTGCCCCATTACTTATTCTGAAGTGACTAGATGACATGCCAAGGTCAATTCTTTGCTTGTTCCATTTCTTGTTTTTGTTGTGGTTCTTTTTTCTAGGCTGCTTGTTATGCTATTTATATTTCTTCCGTTTTTCTGTTTTCCCTTCGCCTCTTCTTCTCCTTGTGCCTCCTTCTCCTATTGGGCTTAAATGGACCAGACTATGACTGTTGTTGACTTGTCCCATGACTGTTATTGGGCTTAAATGGGTCAGGATATGAATCCACTGTGGCCCAATAAGACTTACATGTCCAGGTGGCTTTCTTTTCTAAGATGGGCAGGCCGGACAAAATGGCCCACATCGAACAGTTCATACTTGAGGTCCATCTCAGTCTTAAACATGTACACGTGTAAAACAATGATAGGTTGTAGCTACGTGTATCTACATAGCGGATGCGTCCACAGCTAACTCTCTGCAATGTTTAAGAAGCCATTCTCAAGTTGCCCCTGCAATCAAAGAGAAATGCGGAGAAGAGAAGCAAAAATGGTGAAGGGAATGGAACGGCTACTAGTATTGATCACAAGGATGTTCGCAGATGTTAATTCATGCACATTATTTGTTCTTAATGTCGTTTTCATTTTCCAGCTCTTACTTCTTCATCCTCTCGTTTCTGCTTTAGGTCTGTCGGTTTTGCTTCTTATATTTTCATAACGTTTTAATTTCTAGGGGTTTCAATTTTTTTGATTAATTTTTTTTTTCTGACAGACGGTAAAAGCGGAATTTCAGCTGCTGAATTATTTGAAAAAGTGGAAATAAGTGTAAAAGCCAAAGATTATGGCGACGCCATTAATCGACTTAATGCTGCAATTGAATCAGATCCTTCACTTTCGGAAGCTCACTTACGTCGCGCTTCTATTTTTCGTCACATTTGTAGGTTTGTTCCTGTTGTTCACCGTGGCCAAATATTCAATCTTTGTTTTTTTTCCCTCTTTTCTTAACTTTGAATAAACGATGTGAATCGTTGCTTTAACTAAGTAGTTGAGGAATTTACAAACTCATCACGACCTTAACTAAATCTTTTCAATTCTTTTTTTTACTTACATTTTGTTTTTTGTGATGTTGAAAATTGCTGCGGAGTATTGGTTATGGATTTAAATCCATGTCTGTGCAAATGTTGTTTGCTTCAGTTAGGAAAAAGGATGGAGGAATTATAACTTAAAAGATGTGTGATTGCTATAATCTTGGTATTGATTTTGCATCTTCGGTGGTGTAGATATGAAGAATCAGAGGAGAGTTATAAAAAGTTTTTGGAGTTAAAACCGAAGCATTCAATTGCTGAAAAGGAGCTTTCTCAGTTAAATCAAGCTAAGAGTGCTTTGGATACTGCGTTTTCTCTATTCGATATGGGGGATTATACAAAATCTCTTGAATTTGTTGATAAAATTGTGCTTGTTTTTTCTCCGGCTTGCTCAAAGGTATAATATTTCTGTAATGTTGAATTTTTCTGTTCCCTTTATCCCCTAGCTTGGAAACTCTACGAATTGAAAGAACTTAATTCACTATATTTTGTTTAGTCAAAATTTCATGTCTCAAAAATCCGCATGTTTCCTGGAAGAATGCAGTTTTATCAACTTATGATAAACAAAATGCTGCATTTCGCTGATAATACACAAATATTAGAATGATGTACTGAATTCTTGTATATGGTTTAGTTTGACAATGAAAATGGCTTACATTTTCTGGAAAATTGCTTTTTTCTTCTGTAGCATTAACATGGGTTTTGCTTGCAGGCTAAGTTCCTAAAGGTGAGATTATTGTTGGCAATTAAAGATTATTTTTCTGTCGTCTCTGAAACTGGATTTATTCTCAAGGAAGATGAAAATAATCTTGAAGCATTATTGCTTCGTGGGCGTGCCTATTATTACTTAGCTGATAATGATGTTGCCATGAAGTAAGCAACATAACTTATTTTTTTCAGATTTAAATATCTGATTGATCTTTTCTAAAATTTTGATTTATAAAGTTTGTTCTTTTTAGGCATTACCAGAAAGGTCTTCGACTTGATCCAGAACATAGTGAGTTGAAGAAAGCTTATTTTGGATTGAAAAATTTGCTCAAGAAGACTAAAGCTGTAGGTTACTAAACATATAATGGACATTCTTTAAATCTAATGGGGCTTTTACCTATATTTGGTGATCTGCAAGATTTATTTCTGATACACAAATAATTCAACAGGCAGAAGATAATGTTAGTAAAGGCAAGCTGCGTGTTGCAGTAGAGGACTATAAAGCAGCTCTTGCAATGGACCCTAATCATCTTGCACATAACGTTCATCTCCATCTGGGCTTGTGTAAGGTGTTGGTCAAGCTTGGCAGAGGTAAAGATGCTTTAGATAACTGCAACGAAGCTCTTAACATTGATGGGGAGCTTCTTGAAGCTTTAGTTCAGGTCTGCTATTGCTCTTGTTCACATTGTAAACTGTTTGGGTTGGTTTTAAAGTTTTGCTTCTTGAACTTTTTCTTGACTTTGACACACTGTTATTTGCAGAGGGGTGAGGCTAAACTCTTAACAGAGGATTGGGAAGGAGCTGTTGAGGATCTAAAGTCGGCTGCTCAGAAATCACCACAGGTTAGTGTTTGGTTAAAGTGAAGAGTGCCAATGCCTTCACTCATCAAGATAGCATGACTGGCTTATGATTTATACTTACCCACGATTAATGCCACTTGTAGGAGCCTTTTCCAAACTGAACAAGTGTCATGCATAATTATAAATTAATTTGGTAAAAACTACTTTATATTACACCATAGCAAGGAAATGAAGTGTTTGTTGTGAGTGCATTTGATTATTTATTTCATCATTTCTAAAGTAATAATATAAATGTAGTGGTGGGGAAGGTAATTTCTACTTGCTATCATCTTCACTTTGGAGTTCGAGTTATGCTATTGTAACAAGTATTTATATGACTCTGATATATTTTATCTGTTAGGTTACAGGCATATACATTGGAATAGAGGTTTTTATCGTATCAACTATCTTGTGTAATTGCTGTTGAAGCTTGCATCATTCTCCCCTGATTCCTATTTTCAGTATCTGTATCTTATCGGAAAACCAATTAGGGAACTTCCTTGCTGAAGTTAATTGTTATTAAAACATGACCTTTTGAGCTTCAATTTGGACCAAGTTAGAATTACCTTTGTTTGGCATAAATCATGTTATTTTAATGACGGTTTAGTTATATAAATGAAAGAAAGTATGTCCATAATTTTTAATTCATTTGGGATGCTCTCCAACTCCTCTCTTTACCTACATTTTTCTTGAACATTTGTAGGATATGAATATACGAGAAACATTAATGCGAGCAGAGAAAGCTTTGAAGATGAGTAAAAGACAAGATTGGTATAACATTTTGGGAGTATCAAAAACTGCCTCTGTCGCAGAGATCAAGCGTGCTTACAAGAAACTTGCTCTACAATGGCATCCAGACAAGAACGTTGGTAATAGAGAGGAAGCAGAGGCTAAGTTCCGTGAAATTGCTGCTGCTTATGAGGTATGGTTTCTGGATGCTTTCAATTACTTTCAATAATGTTCTTTTCAGATTCACAGTGAAAGCTTGCTATGTGGTCTGATTTTTTCTAAGTTCATGTTGTGTTCTGTTCCAAAGTTCTTTATTGGATGCAAACTCAGCTAGATAGATTTTTCATGGTGTAACACCTCTATTGTCCTCTGCAGATTCTCGGAGATGAAGAAAAGCGTACAAGATATGATACAGGAGAAGACATAGAAGAAATGGGAATGGGTGGCGGCGGTGGTGGTTTCAACTTTGGTGGTGGGGGACAACAGTTTACGTTTCATTTTGAAGGAGGAGGCTTTCCTGGGGGATTTGGTGGGTTTGATGGAGGCTTTCCTGGTGGTGGTTTTCAGTTCCATTTTTGATAGCGGTGAAACTTGGGTTCTCTTCTCATGATACCCTACTAACTCCAATTTGACTAACACTGACAGTGACAGGTATATCTTAGGAATTAGAAATTGATTGATGCTTCTTTTGTCCCCGAACATTCCAAACCCTGGAATTTTTATTTGATTCTCAGAGGAAATTGATTAGCTGACCGTTCAGACGTGCCAATTTGCTTCATGTCCGGCTTACTGTTCTTGTCTAGTAAGTTATTCTGATCTTCAGAAATTGTAAGTTGACATAATTGAAACAGTGTTGTTCTTTCCTGGTTCATCCAACCATAGAAGCATGCAACCGCACCATTGATTTGTGCAGAAATATAATAGTTGCATCTTTTAGTTGGTCGACAACATTTTTGTTGTATTCTTTCCTAGTTGAAACGAGTAGAGGCTACAGATACAAATAAATCCTATGGTACTGTAGATTTCTTTTGTAAGATTTGCTTGCGGATGTTGCCAATCAATGTCACCCAAGAAACTACAGCGGAATGGTATAATATCCCTTTTTATAACATCTGAGACCGTTGTCTCAGCAATTTGAATAGACACCAACCGAAGAAGTGAAGCAAAAATCTGCCCAGTCCAGAGCAGCAAATTCTGAAGAAGCACCAACATTGGTCTGCGTGTAAATCCAGACATGATAACAGCGACGGAATTGCTAGGATTTTGTGAGAAATGGTTTACAATGTTGGTAGTCTATTGTCGCTATGCTTACCAATCTGAATACAGCTTTGTTGCTTTTGGTTTTACTTTCCATCCATCTCATTTGATCGTCTAGCATGCCTTGACTAGTAGAATATCAGCAAACATGCCCCTTCTGACGTCTCTCTAAACAAGCTACCCATGAGTTGATGAAAATCTCATTTTGGTGCCAGACTTATCATTGGGGCCTATGCGTAAAAGGTAAGATTTCTGTTCTGGGTCTGGCCAAAAGACCCGCCGGTGCATTTTATTTTAGATAAATTTGAAAAATAGAAAGAAAACAAAAATACTATATAATAAAATGTTATTTTTCAAGATTTTCCAATTATATCTTTACTTTGAAACCCCTAATTGTGGAAAATGAGAATATCCAGTTAACTATACTTTGCATATACTCTTCCATTGTCAATTGCAACTCTAATTCTCTTTTCCATTCTAAACTCTACCTGCCCCATCTGTTCAATTAATCCATATTTGTTTAAATTTTATATTTAAATTACATGACACTCTACTCAATTTATATAGATGTACATACTATTTTTTATTTTTATTATTCATACCTTTTTTAACAATTTCTCAAAAAAAATTAAATAATTATTTTATAATTTATATTTGTTAAATACATTATAATTTAATTAAATTTATCATATATAAAAAATAATTTAATTGTAAATCAATTTAATTTAAATTAAATATAATGCAATTGGATGGAAATTATTTACAGCCTTGTAAAATCCTAGAGATTGATTCTTTTATCAATAACATAATTCTACAGATTGATCAAGTCTTTGCCAGGTCAGCTCACGATATCTTTCATCATCTCCGCCGTCCATTTTATTGACATTTTCAAAACTAAAGTCAAATCTCCAATAAAAAGTATTCATATTCTAAACACCAATTTAGAATATTAAAAAAATTATAAAATTACTAATTTTGTTTTAAAATTAATTTTTTTTAATTATTTCACACTTTAATAAATGTATATAAGAGAATTTTAAAGCAATTGTTTATTTTAAAAAAGAAAAACCAATAACATTATTTAATTTATTAATAATTATCCAAAAAATTGATGGAAAAAAACCAATGTTTTAATTTAATTAATAGGCTTCAGAAATCAGAAGATCCAAACCCGCTTTTGCCCTCCATTGAAGAAGACAACCCAGAAGAAGAGCATAAACCAAAGCAGCAAAAAAAAAAAAAAAAAAAAGAGAAAGGAAGACCAAAAGATCACAACTTTCTATCAGGGAAACAGGAGAACAGAGCTCAAACCCATTGAAAATTGGAGATTTACCGAAATTGTTATGATCAGATGCTTTAAGGTCTACACCAGTGATTGACAACACCACCGCTACCACCACGATGATCAATACAACAAATGGCATGGTCTCAACGTCATCGGCATCGGGAAATTCGCAATCACCCGGACTAAAAACTTACTTTAAAACGCCAGAAGGTCGTTATAAGCTTCAGTATGAAAAGACTCATCCTTCTGGTTTGCTTCATTATAATCATGGGAAAACCGTTACTCAGGTAGCACTTCTTTTTTTTGTTTTTCAAAATATACCCATTTTGTCAATTCATTGTTTTAACAGTGCTTTTTTGAGCTAATGGTCATTTCTTGGTGTTTTAGTTATTACCCATCTTTTAATTTTTAGGTATTTTTAGTTTCTGTCGTGTATGTGCTTGTAGATATTACTCTATGAAATGGAGTAATCAAATTGCGTTTTGCATTGGTTTTCTTAATACCCTTTTAAACGAAAGATTGCTACTTGATTGCCATTTTCAAAGATCAATGCTTGGATGCTTTTACGCGTATCATTTTTTTTTTAAACTTTCTGCAAGTGAATGAAAGTGGTTGCGTCCATTGATGTTCTTAGTGATATTTGGTTTGAAGATGTAAAATATGTTTATTTCTGATATGATATCAGTTCCTATGAAAAGAAAAAGAAGCATATTTGGGTCAATTTGATTGCTAACAGGTAACCCTAGCTAATCTAAAGGACAAGCCAGCACCATCTACACCAACTTCTTCTGGTTCAAGCTTCAGTGCTAGTAGTGGAGTACGATCAGCTGCAGCGAGGTTTTTGGGAGCTAGCAATGGAAGCCGTGCACTTAGCTTTGTTGGAGGGAATGGTGGGAGTAAAAGTGTTAGTAGCAATGGTAGGATTGGTTCATCGGGTGCTTCAAGTTCAAGCAATTCAATTATTAATCCTAATTTTGATGGAAAAGGAACTTACTTGATCTTCAACGTGGGGGATGCAATATTCATTAGTGATTTGAACTCTCAAGATAAGGTATTTTGGATGTATTGTGATATTTTTTTTATTTTTTCAGTAAATGAGTTATTTGTTCACTAATTGAGGATTCTTGTGCAATGTAGGATCCAATAAAATCTATCCATTTTAGTAATTCAAACCCTGTTTGCCATGCTTTTGATCAAGATGCTAAGGATGGACATGATTTACTTATCGGATTGAATTGTGGCGATGGTAAAATCTTTCAACACTGAGCTAAATTACTCGCCTTCTCGGTCCAGAAAGTTGAAGTATCTAAATTTATTGGTTATATTTGTGAAATTGTAGTATACTCAGTGTCACTAAGACAGCAATTACAGGATGTTGGAAAGAAGCTTGTTGGAGCCCAGCATTATAACAAAGATGGCTCTATTAATAACAGGTGAGACTTATCAGGCCATCTTTTTAGATCCTCTAATCATGCCATCCCCTTTACCTACTGATACGAAGAAAGATTTGTTTCATGGACATAGGTGTCCCATAATACTTAAATATATCAGACTAGATGTTTGAACGATGATGAAAGTTTTGTAATGCTGTTTGCAAAATGAATTCCTGTTTTTTGCCTTTTTTTTTTTAAGACTATAAAAGGCAAAAGTCTTCATGGATAGGGAATTAAGCAGTAGATATAGTTGGTTGGCTTAGTGTAATGTACCCTATCACTTAAATTGGCTGGTAACTTGTTGTACTGGAGAGATGCTTGTTGTCTCCAAAAGGTATGTGATTAGAACAGGGAATCAGAGTCTTAAGATATGTGATTAGAAAAAGAATACGAGTGCAAAATGTTTCTGGTGCAAGCACAATGTTTATTAGCCTTGTTCTATATGGTAGTAGGGTTTTCTTTTCTTTTTTTTTTCTTTTCATTGGTGCCCGTGACAGCTTTTTGTGGATCTGCCTGTGATACACCTCATAAGTAATTTATAGCTGGCCTTGAAAAATGTCAAACCACATTTGTGTAACGATCTTCATGATAATCTAGAACTTCCTTTTGGTTACAAGTAGAAAGACTCTTCAACTTCAAGCAATCGATGCTCCTTTGCACACTGACCTATTTCTGTCTGCTTGTGCATGTGGACTCATGCAGATCGCTTGGCAGGGACTGTAGATTAGAGGAGAAAATAAAAGGAAGCAAAAAAAGAAAAAAAACCATGTTAATCATAAGAGGAGATTTACTTGTTCAAAACCTATGTGGAAACCTTGGGCCTTGGATATGTTGTCACAAGAATTTCTAGCAACTAATTCAATTAACACCTGTTGTTTCCAACAGCCGGTGTACAAGTGTTGCATGGGTTCCAGGAGGTGATGGTGCTTTTGTTGTTGCTCATGCTGATGGGAATTTGTACATCTATGAGAAGGCAAGCGTCCAGTAATATAAAGACATAGTCTTAACATCTTGCCTAAATTCAATATTGTGATCTGGATATTTACTTTAAATTTCGTTTTTTAGATTAAAGATGGTGCAGGTGATTCTTCATTCCCCATTGTTAAAGATCTAACCCAATTTTCTGTTGCTCATGCACGATATAGCAAGGTACTAGTGTTTGTTTTTAGTTCCAAACAGAGTTCCTGGAGATTTGTTTTAGTTTTGATCGTTGCTTCCTAAAATTAGTTTCAAGTTGGAGATTAGAGTCTATACTAAGAACAGTATTTTGTTTGTTCATCTAGCTTCTTAGTTTTTATTTTATTTTGCTATGAAATATGGTTTGTTTGGCATCATTCCCTGACTTTTACAAACTCTGTGCAGAGTAATCCTGTTGCTAGATGGCATATCTGCCAGGGTTCAATCAACAGCATTGCTTTCTCAGCAGATGGGACCTACTTGGCGACTGTTGGAAGAGATGGTATAAAAATATTCTTATGTTGTTTTTTTTCCAGCTTTCTGCCCCTTCTGCTCATATTGCCAGCTGCCTAACTAAGCCATTTACTTAGTGCAGGTTACTTACGAGTTTTTGATTATATTAAAGAACAACTTATATGTGGTGGAAAAAGTTATTATGGTGCTTTACTATGTTGTTGTTGGAGGTAATGCTCAGTTCTACTGGATATGCAACCAAAAGTAGTGTTCACTTTTCTTTAGCGTGGAATTCTCATCAAATTGATGTCTTGCATGCGAAGGCTTAGCCTTTGTTAAGAATCAAGCCACAACTCATTCATATTTGTTTGATATTCATATCATGTGATTGACGTCATGTTGCTTATTAGCATGGACGGAAAATACATTTTGACTGGAGGTGAAGATGATTTGGTTCAAGTTTGGAGCATGGAGGACCGCAAGGTTGTTGCTTGGGGTGAGGGTCACAACTCATGGGTAAGATTCTTGTTGAATAAATTTTTTTTTTCTTTTTTTGGTTCATTACTTGTGATTGGGGTCATCTTGTCAGTTTTTATCTGATGACACTTCCAGGTCAGTGGAGTGGCTTTTGATTCATATTGGTCATCACCAAATTCAGACAATACTGGAGAGACCATAATGTACCGGTTTGGATCTGTTGGTCAGGTATGTCAAAGTATTATTTGTTTGATCTAACAAGTAAATTCGCTTGGAGGTTTCTTCATTCTAAGTAGCTTGTCAGCTTCAAGAGTCACATCATAAATTTTGGTTTTTGAAAGTTGTATACATTTGATACTTGCGCATTGTATATGTGTGAATGCGAAGTCCCTGCGAGGATTGAATTTGGGAAGTTTTAGCCAAAACAGAGTGTAGGGAATCATAGATTTTTTTTTTTTGGAATTTTAGATGATATTGTATCCTTGGTCAAAAAGCGATGAGGTTGAAGTTGAGGCCTAAGTATCTAGTATCATGATTTCTGATCAACAGTTCTTTGTAAAATTCTCAACTTTTGGTCCATCTTACTCCTGTATGCTTTGAGCTCTTTGTAATTAATCTTGTCGTAAATTACCCGTTCTTCAACAGGATACGCAGTTGCTTCTGTGGGATTTGGAAATGGATGAGATTGTTGTGCCACTACGTCGATGTCCCCCTGGGGGATCTCCTACATTCAGTACAGGAAGTCAATCATCACACTGGGACAATGTTGTGCCAGTTGGTACACTGCAACCTGCTCCAAGCATGCGAGACATACCAAAGCTTTCTCCACTGGTTGCTCATCGTGTTCACACTGAACCCCTGTCTGGCTTGTTATTTACTCAGGAATCCGTTCTTACTGCATGTCGGGAAGGCCATATAAAGATCTGGATGAGACCTGGGACTGCAGAAGGCCACCCGGGCAGCTCTGAAAGTGTTCTGAGTAGCAGTTTGAAGGACAAGCCTTCATTGTCAGGTAAGATCGGGAGTTATAAACAATGACCAGACAGTCATCAAATGCAAGGAAGAGGCAACGTCTTCCTTTCTTTTCCGTGGATTTACATTTCGGTTTGCTAGTGTGGCCGTTTTGATTTTAGCCAGTTGGGATTACAACAACTGGGCCGTTGAGGAGAGGAATCAGAGTTGCAGTGAGAATAATTGACCGGAACCACTGTATATTTAGGGATGAGAATTGGGATGATGATGTGATGAAAAAGCTTGGGAGTGAAGAGCATCTATTTTGTAAGTAGATAACGGCTGGCTATTGCTAGGTTATATCTTGATATCTACTACTCTATTACGTAATGCTGAAATACTGACAGGAATAATTGGAAGTTGCTCCATTGAGTTTGATTTATGTTTATCAAAGTTGAATGCTTATTGTATTCTGTGGCCATATCCTATGTGTTCTTGAAGAAGATATCCTCCTGTAACCGAGACAATAGCATCATCATCTTCTTGTAATGATCTAGTTGGCTGTTTTGGGCAAACTTGTTTGAGGGAAAACTGTCAGAATCAAGGCATCTGGCAGTGGAAGATGTGCAATGAGATGAACATTCAACTCAATCTCATCCCTTCATGTTATGTTGAACAACTTCTACAACTACACTCTCCAACTCCTCCCTACAAAATCATTATAATATTGCTTTTTTGAAATTCTTTAATTTCATAATAAAAAATAAAATATTTATATAATGAAAGCCAATTCCAAGGGGACTATTAGAGATGATTTATCTTCTAAATAATTGCCTCATCATGTGAAGATTTCCGATCCCGGGTCATTATCATAGTCACCATCTCAATAATTATCCAAGTAAAACACCCATTTAACTATCAAAATCTGTTTAACCATGCGTTTCAAAGAACTGTCGGCTAATCATTCTTACAAACTTCCAAGCTTTCGGGAACAAACAAAACTAAGCTATCATCCTACCTTAAACACAAAAACACGATTATTTAAGCCTACATTAAACCTCGAACGTCATTGTTCCACAGACCTGCGGTGCGGGGTCTTGTTCAACTCACTCGGTGAATGCATAGAAAGCTGATATCCTGAATATTTATACTGCTCTCGAACTTATTGAAGACATGTTCCCTTTTCCTTTTTGTAGAAAAATCAAGATCAAAATCACCTTCTGATTAAAGAAATCAAAGGAAGCATATGTTCCATTTTTATTTTATGGAATGGAAGGAGCTTCTTCCCAACCAATCAAATTGTAGAAGATGGACCCCGAAGTTAGAGGTTGCATTTGTTTGCTTCCTTATGAGCTTAGTCCTTCATACTTCCATCTAAATATTATGAATTTCCCTCCAAAGGAACCCCCTTTTAGTGACACCTAAGCTATAGATGGCATCATGAAACAGCTGTCGGTGGGAGTATTCCATCCATAAATCTTTCATCTTCTGCTGCTGCTGCTCTTCGCTACAAACTGCCCAGCTTCTTCTTCGAGCTTAAAGTTTTCGTCTTTTTGAGGTTAGGTCATCTGGGTTCGTCTAAATTTTATCAGATTTTAGTGAAATAAAGCTCGAGAATGTAGTTCTTCTTGACAACGTAAAGTTTGTGATGTAGAGAGAGATCTTCAAGTGAATTCGATGGTTCGGTTTGATAAGGCAAAGATGGAACGCACATTGTTTGAGGGAAAACCGAGAAGAGTTCATAGAAATGTATGGTTAAAGGTACAAAAATCAATGGGAGTTCTTGTGGGTGGGAATCACACTTCTTCCAGGTTCTGTACTCGCTAAAAATCTTCTATTTTCTGTTCGTCTGGCTTCAATCTCTCATCTTTTATCAAAAAGATAAATCTTTTAGATTTGTTTGAAATAAGCTTTGCTTGAAATACTCTTGTTTGATAAAATCTTTTATAATCTATGGATGTGAAGCCCTCCGCATACCAGATCCTTCGTGGGTTTGTAGCCGGTTCTTTGCTTTTACGTGCATTTTCGCTTGCCTTGGCTCTTTCTATTGTTCCTTTGGTGCAGATTATTATTGGGTCTGATCCATTATTCATCGATTCTGTGAACTTTCGTGTGTGCGACCTGCCGTTTATCATCAAAGGCACTAATTTCTTTCAGAATCGCTTTCTGAAACCCCTTTGGGACTCGGTTGAGTGAAAGGGAAATGCCAATTTGACCACCAATGCTGTTAGAGAGCTAATGAACCAGCAACTGCTATTGGATTATACTGCAAAAGCTCTTTGTGTCGGTGAAGCATCAGCTTCTGCGTTGTATGCATTGCGAGCTATGGGATTTGTTAAATCTCATATACTTCAATGCGAAGGCTTAAGCACAGAAAGTTCGCTAATGATCTTCAATATGCGGACAATTCCTTTGATTTTGTGTTCTCCATTGAAGTATATGAGATTTCGGTCCCTGCTATTCTCGTACTGGAGATCGAGCTTGTTCTTAAGTCTGGTGGAATTGGAGCTATGCTTGTGGGAATTGGAGGTTTGAATCCAAATGTTTTGATCAGGTCTGCCACACCCATTTCAGCATTGCTGAAAGCTTCCAATGTAGTACATGTCGGTTATGTTCAGGAATTCACATTGGTTGTTTTGAAGAAAAAAATCGAAACTGTTGATTACTTTAAGCTATTTGTCTTGCCTGCCTCGTGTTCCTCCATTATGAATAACAAACCTCTCATTGAACGTACAGAGCTTCTTAGGGAAAAGAAAGAACTTGGATTTGAGAATAACATCGCATATCTGCCCAATATCCTTGACGTGGGTTCTAAAAAGAGATTGGTATATATTGAAATCGGGGCAGCAGCTGTGCGTCTCAACTCTAGTGTTTCTAATTGGTTCATGCCATCCTATCCCACAAGGCCTTTGATGTTTATATTGATGAGCACAATTCCTCGGTCCTTGTTTCCCTAGTTAGAAATCCTGGTGTTACCTACGTTTACCATCCGCGCCTGGCAGGAAAGAAGCCTGATGCTTCGCATAAATGTCTGGACCCATCACTAGAAGATGAAGAGTTTGATTTCCCAGCTTGGTTTAGACGAGCTGTGGAGCCTGCGGACTTTGTGGTAGTGAGGATGAAAGTCGGGGAAGCACCACTGGAATTCCTCGGTGATTTGTTCGCAAGCCGAGTCATTTGCTTCGTGGATGAGGTGTTCGATGGCTGCCCAGATCATGTCGATGCCAACGGCTTGACAACCGAAGGCTGGATGGATCTCTTGAGGAACCTTAGAAGCAGTGGAATTTACGTCCACCAATGGTGGGGAGACACTTGTTCTGGTGTTATGTCATGTTGTGGGTGGTGTTGTAGTTTATGATTCGGTGGTGTCAGAGCCCATCCCTAGCAGTAGCGAAAGGATGCAGTCGCTTTCTGAAAAGTTAAACAAGCAACCAGCTATTGCTGTTAATCTAAATAAATGAATAAAACATGGTGTGCGGTTTAAAAGCCAATTCCGTGGGGTCTGCCCTTTTTCATTTTTTTTTGGAAATGAGTCGATGTGCTGATGCTTTTCCATTGTTATACGCTTCTCAGCCTGCCGTCTGCAGAGAGGGTAACGATTTGTTTGATACCTCGAAGACCTTTTACGCCAGAACTCAGCCTTAGCCAATCAAAAGGCCTTCCGCAGACTGCTGTGGCATGCCTCAGAAGCATGTTGATGACATCCTGCGACATTCTTGCAGCCTGATATATCTTTGCATCCAGCGATATTATTGCAGCTAGAATCGCCACTTGTCTTTTTAAGGGTCATACGATCACATAAAGATGCCAGAAATACCCGCCCGTGGTCCTTGTGAACAATATTCTAATTCAACGTATGCATTGTGTCTCATCTTAATAACTGTGAACCATCATTCAATTATCATCTTTTGTCCTGGACGAGATCCAATCATTTATTTGGTGGATTATCCAAGTCAAGCCTCGAACTCAGTTGAGCAATTTATGGTGTCATCTTTGAAATTAGATAATAAATGAATTGTGGGCTAAGTTGCAAAGATAAGGTTAGATAAGTGTCTCCATCAGCGTCAAATGGAAACCATGAGAATCTTATTGAAATCATTGTGGCATTGGAATTTTGTAGAGATAGGATTGCATTGTCAACATCATCATGAGCACAATGCCCACTACAATGGAGAATGGACGAGAATAAGAAGAACAAGGAGGAAGAGGAAGAAGAAGAAAGTGGAAGCAACATCTGGGCACAAAATAAAACAAAGTGCCCAGTCACACTCAAACCTTATACCGCAACACAAATACATAATATACATATATATAATTATATTTCAGAAAGGTCCCATCGACTTGATGATCAAGGACCACTTGGAAATCGCTAGAAATATTGTGGTAAACGCAGATTCATCAAAGTTAGATGTTGGAACTGCTCCTGAATGACCCAAGAGCCTTGGCAGCTGCTGCTCTTAAGATGTATTGGTGGTAGATTGCAGCAATTGCAGCACCAATGAAAGGTCCAACCCAGAAAATCCACTGCAAAACACAAAAGATATTTTGGTCACACTTGATTGTTTCGAAATGGTTGGTCTGCAAATTTTAAACCCTGTAAAGTAGTAAGATGAACATACTTGGTCATCCCATGCCTTGTCCTGGTTGTAGATGACAGCAGCTCCAAAACTCCTAGCTGGGTTGATACCGGTGCCGGTGATGGGAATTGTAGCCAAGTGGACCATGAACACCGCAAATCCAATCGGAAGTGGAGCCAATACCTATATTTTCAAACCATGGCAAATTTAGGTTAAACTCATAGACATGTTAAATTTTCCCATGTATTTGTAGTACTAAATGGCAGAGCACGTACCGGAACATGGGAGTCTCTAGCATTTCTCTTGGGATCGGTAGCAGAAAAGACAGTGTAGACAAGAACAAAAGTACCAATAATCTCAGCTCCCAGTCCAGTTCCTTTGCTGTAGCCAGCAGCAAGCTCGTTAGCTCCACCACCATACCTCTTGTAATAAGCCTTTTGGAATGCTTTCACTAACCCACATCCGCATATGGCACCTAAACACTGACCGGCCATGTACATGATGGCTCTAATCAAAGAAACTTTTCTTGCCAAAAACAACCCAAAAGTCACAGCCGGGTTAATGTGACCACCTGAAATGCCGGCAGTGCAGTATACAAGAATGAAAATCATGCCACCAAAGGCCCAGGCGATTCCAAGAATGCCAACTCCACCACAAGCATCAGCGCTCTTGGCAGGATCAATCTGGCTCTTGTAACCGATAACAGTCAACACAGTGATGTACAAAAACAAGAGCGTGGCAATGAACTCGGCAATGATAGCTCTATAAAAAGACCACTGTGTAAGCTCCTCGACATCGATCAAGGGTGCGGGTGGGGGATCATGGTAGTCCTTGGCTTGGAACTCGGTGCCAGGATGTCCAGCAACTTCAATATCCTTAGCCATGATAGCTCTTTCGTTGGGCAGAAAAGGCTAATGGGGAGAGTACCAAAAAATGCTAGTTTATGTTATTGGCGAGTGGTGGTGGAGTGCGGAGGTGAAGTGGGTATTTATTGGGGCTTTGGGGATAGTCTACACAGACAGGTGGGTGAGGGCTAATTTCTTATTTTTATTTCCATTTTTTCGCATTTTCTTTTCATTTTCAAAATTTAAGTACATTAAATTAAGTATATAATTAGGCTTTGCCGCCCCATTTTAGATTAACATATAGTTTATTGCATTTTTCTTATAATCGTTTTTGGCATTCAACCTCAACCTCATCCAAATAAAAATAATATCACTGTATTAAGATATTATAATTAATTCTTCATCCACTTATCATTCAATTTTTCATTTATTTTAATCTCATGCATTGTATTATATATGAATTTTTATATGATCAAGTTTATAAATATAATAATATGATTCAAAATTTTAAAATTTAATTCAAATTTAATATGAATAATTTGATATAATTAATTTACATATCATATAAATTAATATGATATTTTGAAATAAAATAATATAATTAATTTATATTAAAATAATATAATTTTAAGAAGAATTAATAAGTTAAATCTCACATAACTTTATTTATAAATCATATTTAAATTAAATTAGTATAATATAATGTAATCTTTTTAATATCATATAAATAATAAATTTAATATTTATATTTATATTTATATCGAGTTAAATCTAATTTAGGAAATAAGTAATGAAGCTTTGCAGGTGGGAGCCATCGTTGCATATGTTGGAGATGAGCGCAGATGATAAATTAAGAAAGATAGTGACGTGGTAATGCGCTACCAAACCGACCATGAACCATCCAAATTCTACAGCGGCGGCCGTCCATCCAACGCAGTCCAACCATACGATCGTCGTTGATTATGTGGCCACTCCCCTTCTACCACGCTTCCTGGTCCCACACACGCCCCCCATTTTCTTTATTAACTACTTCCTTCACTAAAATTATTTAATAATTTTATATTTAATATATCCTTATTTTATAAACAATATTTTTATATATTTTTATCAACCTCATATTATTTTATATTTTAATTTAGATATAAATAAATCTTAATATAATTTTAATTTTTTAATTAAAACATTAAATTGATGATAGGAAGATATCATGTGAATTAAATTAGAATATAATATATTAGATAATTATTGTAATATATTATTTAACAAGTACTAAAATAGTAATATATATCATCATATTAATTTTATATTTATATTGTATATTAATTTTTAAAAAATTAAATGATATTTTATAATTATAATATAAATTTTGTATTTTTATTATAAAAATCAAAAATAAATAAATGAAAAATGAAAAAAAAATACAGAGAATAGTAGTATTATTTGTGTATGATTAAAGAGAGAACTTTGAAAAAAGCATAATCATTAGAGGAGTCGGGCAAAGACATGAGGAATAAAGATTTCTGGCAAAAGGAAAGTTCCTGGATGGTATTGAGCCACGTGTCAAGCAAAGCGGTTTCCATGATTTAACTATTGACTTGGTCGGTTGTCTACTTAGGTTTTAGAGTGTGTTTTTCATGTGAATAAATTAGAATTTCTACGATTTTGATATTTAATAAATAGTTGGAGAGAGCCCCCACGGAGTAACTCAATGGTAAGGACTTGGAACGGATGGTATTAGGTTACGGGTTCAAGTGGTGGGGGGAGCAATTTGGTTTGTAAGTCCCTAGGGAGAAGGGAGGAGCAACAAGGTTTGTAAGCCCTGCTGGACTTTGCACCGGTAGCCAATACTCGTACTTATTGACTGAGATCAGATCCGAATTTACCCGCCTATGGTCCTTGGGGTTGGGTCATAAGTCCAGGATTAAGGATTACCAAAAAAACAAAAAAAAAACAAAAAAAAAATAAATAGTTGGAGAGAGAGTTCAAAACATACCCATCAATTCATTGAATTTACGTCTAAACTGCCGAACACTGATTTGGATTTTAATTGCCAAAAATATAAAAATATATATATATTGTAAAAAAAATAATATATATTTTACTATAATCAACTCAATATTATTAATTTTACGATACAAAATAAATATATTATATATATTGAGCAAGTATTATTTTATCTTCATGTAATTAATCAAAAAATAATTAATATTAGTATTGATTAAGTAAATATTATTTTTTGTGGAAGTGTCAATTTATTTTTAATTTTGATTGATATTTTATCAATATATATTAATATTTATTTCTTATTTATTTTCCTCCACTCATCTTATGATCTTTTCTCATAATTCGAAAATGTTGATCCAGTGGTCCATTTCGATCATCTTCATTATGTTCCTATTTATAACAATCACTTTTCATCATCCTCATTCTTACTCTTTCAACCATCATTATTATTATTTTATTCCATAAAATTTCAAAAATATAATCAAAATCAAACTTATAAATACTCTCTTGATATATAACAATAAACATCAATTGATTATGCTCATCAATCCAATACTGGAATAATAAAAATAATTCAAGTAAATTAATAATAAGAGAAAAAACTACGATCCAATTGAAAGAATTAAGTTTACATGTAAAAGCAACTTTTAATAATAAATATATTTATTTTAATGTAATTAAAATAATCATAAATACTCTTAAAGTAAACATTAAAATAGGTTTTGTGAGTCGATGTGATCAAATAGTATAGTCGTATGGGTATTTATTGAAATTTAAAATGTAAAATCAATAATTTCATAAAAAATTTAGTAAGAAATAATACGACAGTACTACTATTAGTTGTTGAGAATATAAATATAAAAAAAATTCAAAAAAAGTATTTATAAACATCAAAATCTTTAAATAGTAAATTGAATAATCTAACATTTCCTTTGTAATTTCTCTTTTGTTTCAATTTTTTATTATTATTTTAATTATTGTATCATGTGATATTTTGACAATATTCATCAATGATACAAATAACACTATTAAGTTTAACAAAATAAATAATAAAATTTTTAAATAAAAAATGCTTTATTTATTTACAATTTTTACTTTTACTGATATTTTAATCTGAAATTGATTGTTTATTAATTATTTTTGACTTTTTCTAATTTTAATTTTTTTTATTGGGATTTTAATTTGTGGGGTATGGATGTGGGTATATTCGATCCATAGCAGTCGGGGCCTTGTGGGTTTTGATTTGTTTCCTTTTATTGGGGCATGTACTTGAGATCCATATTGGCAAAAGTCTCTCCATGCTAATAAACCTCACACTTAATCGTATCACGTGGTTTATTATAAATCATTACATAATATTTAATTCCAAATTAATTACATACATATTATAAAATTCAAAAAATAAGTATATTTTTATTTTGAATGGATTTTACAATTTTTGTGTTAAAATTACTAATGATTTTATAAATTAAATGAATTATTTTAAAAAATTAAATCAATCAAAATCATAAAATATTTACACTTAATAATTCATTTATATCATGTAAATTTCAATTCATTTACTCTATTTATTTTTTCAAATTTATCATAATATTTATTTAAATTGTGAGAATATAAATTTCGTATTGGATTATTCATAAATAATTTAATCAATCTATAAGTATTTTAAAAAATTAGTTGACCGATTTTGATATTTTAAAATTGTAAACCTAAAAATCATTCATATTGATTAACCATACATCGATTAAGCATGATTGATTAATTTATTAATTTTTAATTATTATTTTATAAATACATTTAAAATATTTAAAATTTAAATATAAAATTTTTGATTTTTTTTGATTTCTTAAGCCCATTTTCTACATTTAAACTGTGGATTGCTCACTTTTCATATTCTTACTCAATCATCAACCTTAGTTATTTAACAATTAAATTAACAAACTTAAATATATACGGATTAATCTGACTTGTTTAACATGAAATAATATGATTAATTCATGAAAATAAAATCAAAATAATGTAGTTTTATTATTATAGTAAAATGGATTAATAGACCAAATCTAGTATGATGGAATTTAAAGTATAATTCATATTGAAATTAAGCGAGTAAATCAACTCATTTGAACTAATTTGTAATTCATATTTGAATTTATAATCGATCTAATATTTATCAGAAGCAATGTATAAATCTAATAAAAATTGGGTTTGAATATTTATTTTATTGGAATAATGATGAAAGCAGTAGTGAGTGTGGGTTGTAAAATAAGAATATAGAGTTGGACATCCAAGAGTAACTTATAAAGATTAAAATATGAAGAAAATGACAACATGTCCTCTTCAAAAAACAACAACATCTCCAATCACATTTTCTTGTGTGTTTGTAGGATTAAATTAAGGAATTTAGAGACACAATTTGTACGCCAACTCCTTTGATTGATTGTTTTCAAGCTCCTTTTTTTCCTGCTTCTTTGGTTATAAGCTCAACATTCAATCTTTCTTATCCCCTAACTTTTACTTTTTTTTTTTTTGGTAGAATATATAAAAATTTCCAACTATAAAATAATCCAATATTTAACTTTTTCTATATTATATTATGAATGATCTTTTGTGGAAATAATTAATCATTGAAATTGATTATTTAAAATTTAAGCAATGTAAGATATATCGTTTTTCTAAATAAATTTTAATATTATTATATTTTTAAAGATTGAAATTATAATTCATAGGAAATATATTATTATTAACATGTTAGAGGAGAAGGGAAGTTGTTGGGGATTAAATAAGTAAGTTGGCTAAAATATGACTTTATAAAGCTATGGAACCTTCCGGAACTACTTATTAATTTCATTTTTTTATATAATTTTTGTTCATAATAAACGTGATAAAATTATTGGCCCCATCGATTTTATTAATCTACTAATTACATGGTCTTTCTTTTGCACACATAACATAACATATCAATTAAGTTTAAATTAAATAATATTTTATTAATAAATTCGTAAACTAATCTCTTAGTTTTAAGTAATAATAATTTAATTGTTAGTATAATTTATATATTGGTAATTATGTAAATATAAAAAATATATATTTAAATTTAATTATTAATAGAAAATCATTAATTTTTTTTAATGCATTATAGTTTTAATTATAATTTTTTTTAAACACCATTAATCTTATAAAATTCATGATACATAAAAAAAATTTAGCATAATTAGTTCAATTAAAATTTAATTTAACTCAATTAATTTTCTTCAAGATATTATTTTAAAAATATCAATTTTATCATTCGCTCTTTTTAAGATAAAAAAATTATAATTTATATTTAAATACCTCTTTATAATGTGACAAAAGAATAGTTTTATGTATTTATCTTTATAATTTTTAATGGATAAAAAATAATATTCCTTTCATGATAATATATTTAATTTTTTCATTGATATCAATATACGAAATATTTTCTTAAAAAAAAAACATGAAATTTTCTTTTAATTTGGTGTTATATTTTTCTATTTATTTTGCAGTCTTCTTGTAAGTCTATACTTTTATTGTCTCTTTGATGTAAATTTTTAAATTATTTAGCAGTATTAATTAAGAATATTATAAAAATGTATATTTCGACAACAATAATAATTATATATTTTTCTAGTATAATATATATATATATATATATAGTTAATTGTAAATTGATAGATATGCATGAGACAGTTTTTCTATCATAATAATGTACAAGAGACAATTTTTTTTGACAATAGAAGAGAATTAAAAGTAGGAATGTTTCACGTCAAACACGTTAAATCCATTTTTATTGACTTGTTATTTCCGTGCTATTTTCCCATTAAATGTTGTAATTTTATTAATTTTATATAATATATGATTATTACATACATAATAATTAATATATATATATATATATATATATATATATAATATTTAATAAAGATTTATGTATACTATATTGTTAATAATTTATAATTTTAGATGATAAATTAAATTTATATAAAGTATTTAATAAATCTCTAAAAATCTCATATGATTGGCCCACGTGTGATCCCACCTACCTTATGGATAATTTCATAATTGTACATAACAAACAACCTTATCACCTTTTTCTTCTAATATATTCCTATATTATACAAGATTTTATTATATTTTCTTGAAAAAATCAACCTTTACATGCAAAATTTTTTATATGGTATATTCTTGGATGATTTAGATTTATTACGTAAGATTATAGACTCATTAATTATATAAATTTTTATTAATTTTATATTGATTGTGTGTAATTATTATTAATTACTAGTATTATATTTAATAAAAAATTAACATGTATCAATATATCATTAATAGATTTATATTTCTACTTAGTAGACCAAAATGATTCAAAATTTTTTTATTTATATACTAATAATTAATAATAATTAAACGTTGATGAATGAATATTATATTTACGGGTTAATAGAGTTATATGATATAAATGAGGTTGCTTGCTTTACATCATTTCTTCCCTACAATTGTATAAACATTTTCCATTCAAAATCTGTGATCTCGTGCATAGATAAAGTAAGAAAGAAAGAGAAAGCTTATCCATTTCTCCATTATAAATACGCTGATCCAGTTCAATAATTTGAGCTCTATCTTCTCAACTAACCCTATCTGTTTTCTTCTCTCTTATCAACTCCTTTCTCTCATCTTTGATATGGCCTCCAAGAAGATTTGGCATGCAAAAAAGGGTACCAACAACTGCATTCTTGTAAACCCTGGAGTCGTCTCTGATCATGACACCTGTTTCGAATTCGATGAGGCTGATGTTTGGAATAATGATGTCAACAATTCTGCTTCGGTTTCTCAGTTTGATCAGGTCAAGAAAATACTGCCAAGAAAAGCAAGTGGCGCTGGCAGAAACAACACTCCGGCGACTTGTGCTTCTTCACTTCCTGTGAACATACCGGATTGGTCAAAGATTTACAGGGTAGATTCGAGTAATCTTGATGATCAAGAAAGCGAACATGATGATGGTGATGAAGATGTTGGGGATGATGATGGGAGGATTCCCATACATGAATACTTAGCAAGAAGAAGAGGAGCTTCATTTTCGGTCCATGAAGGAATAGGAAGAACACTAAAAGGAAGAGATTTAAGGCAAGTGAGAAATGCTATATGGAAGACGGTTGGTTTTGAAGATTAAACACAGCAGAAAGAAAGAGAGAGACGACCCAATTGACTAATTAATTAGATTAGATGAATTAAAGGGTAATTATGTTAGCAGATAGAGAATTAACTTCAGTTAATCATGTTTTGCCTTCTGGTTATGGATGTTTTGAAGGTGTAATCAGATTCAGATAATGATGACTTGTCTTTCCTTGTAGTTTCTTTCTAGCCTGTATTAATTACATAATCCTCTCTTTGCTAGAAGTTCTCACCTGCCTTGGATTTTTTTCCTAGTTAATTATCTATTTTTTAAATAATAATTGAAGATTTTACCATTAATCATCCATCTTATATTTAATATTTAATACTATTTCAAATTTTAGTTATTATGTTTCTTTAATTATATAAAAGTGTTTTTTTATAATATAATATATATTAAATAAAACATAAGTCAAATTTATTTTCAAATAAATTAAATTGAATCATTTAAACTATTAATTTTTGAATTAAAATATTGTAACAGAATTTTAAAAATATTTATAAGATAATAATTTTTTTAATTAGCATTTAGTTATTAATTTAATAATAATGTATTAACAAAATGACTTTGAGAAGGGATAAAAAAGAAATGGTAATGATGGGGTTGTGCCTAACTGCATAGGGTTTGGCAATGGAGGAATTATCCTATGAAGCCTATGAGAATATTACCAACTACACTTCCTAATGCAATTATTTAGGGATAAACTCATGACATAATCAATTTATAGAAATAATTTAGTTCCTCAAATTAGGATTAGGGTTAAGATTAAATTGAGATTAATAGAAAATAATCAATTTATCTTATTAAATTTACCTAATTATCTCTTAATTATTTTTTAATATTTTGTTGGGCTAAAAGATTTAAAGCCCATTAATACCATTACTCGGCCACCGAAGACTCTTCGACCCGACCCGAAACATCGAAACCCGCCTGAGTAACTGCCCACCTGGCAGCATCGTTGTCACGTATCAAGCAGAGAAGAGAAACAAGAGGAACAGGAAGACAGAGCCTTGAAATTGACAGAGAAACGGAAGGCCCAGCAATTCAAACAACCCACTCCTGCAAATTTACATTAGAGAGGCCAAGGCTTAAGCAGTCGAAAGAACCGATCTTGTTTTGGTTAAATTTTAAAGAAACAATGGCAGGAGAGAGGAAGAAGTTGTTGATGGGTTTGGCGGTGGCCATGTTTCTTGGAATTGCTGTTTATTTAAGACTTTGGTCTATTGATTATGCTATTTCCTCTGATGAAACTGAGTTGATAAGGTTTTTTCCCTTTCTTGTATTAGGTCTCTAATTCTTGTATTTGCTTAGTAATCTTCTTTAACACCTGCAAGATTTGATCTTTCTTGGGTTTGCGGCATAAATTGGATAATTTCATTGTTGGTTTTTCGTCTTTGTCTTTGACTGTGAAAGCTACGTGTTAAATGTTCATAATTTGTTAGCTTTATACGGAAATTTCTGCTCATTTTCGAAGTGCACTTAGATTTGGCAAGTATGCTTGCTGGGACTGACATAAATAGTATGTTATATGGACATGATCCTGCTAGTAGCTGAAAGGATTCTTTATTTTCGAAATGGCATCCTTGCAATGAGAGATTCAGTGAGAAAGTTATTGGAAATTTGTACACTTCGCTGGTTATTGTTAGTCTGTTAGTCTATTTTGCCTCACAAGTGGCTTTGTGGCACAAAAGGAATGGCTGTTGGTTGAATTGATAAGAATGCTCTTTGATCCAGTAGGAGAGAATCAGTTGATTTTAATCTGAAGTGTGAATTTGTTACTCGCATAGGCACAATGTAGGTTCGCCTAATGAAACTTACTCGGTGTTTCTCGCTTATACATGAAAAATTACAAGCAAGAATCTGATTTGTTCCACTTATCTCTTGTTGAAATTTGGAGTTGAGAGGATGTCGCATTAGTTTCTCAGCCTTTCCTTTCTGAAAATCAAAGTTCTTTTGCTTATACGTTTATGTGTTGTGGATTACA
Organism: Dalechampia spathulata; assembly: GCA_948192965.1. NCBI lineage: Eukaryota > Viridiplantae > Streptophyta > Magnoliopsida > Malpighiales > Euphorbiaceae > Dalechampia > Dalechampia spathulata. The sequence goes on along the minus strand of CANYBF012668045.1, from coordinate 3,464 downwards.
TTCAAAGTTCGTTACTTGATTGCCTTTTAACTCTGATGGCTTTGGCTTTGAAATTTTATAGAAGGCAGTTTGATCTCGCAAACCGGGAAGCAATGGAAGAATCTGCTGAATGGAGACTTAAATATGATGAGGAAGCTCAGAGGGCTGCAAAGTGTGATAAGGAACTAATAGAGGTTTGTTTATTGATCTATACTTCCTATTTTCTTGGTTAATGATCCATTTGATGCTGATGTAATCGATTAATATAGTTCCATTTTCAAGTCGAAAAAAATTGTGTTGAAGCCCTGATAAATCTTTCTTATCATTTTTACAATCCTATTCAGTCTAAAGAATGAGATGAAAATCACTTGGACTGACATGTATGTTGAGGAACAACAATCGAAAGAATTCTCCCACCCCAACTCACCCTGCGACTTTCTTTATTTTCTTTTATATTTTTTCTAGTATGAGTTGATTAGATTGTCTAGAATACTATTTGATAGTTGAATTTTTTTGATTCTTCTGGTTTTGGACGGTTCAAAATAGTCAGATAACATTCAGAGTGGGGTAGCTTTGTTGAAATTACTGCATTTAGTAGCTAATCACTGAGGAGAGTGCTTTTTCTGTGGTTTAATGGGTCTTTTGTTTTTATTCCCTTTGGCGATTAAAGTTTGATGAGATGATGGACGAGAAGTGAGACTAACCCCATTGCAAGGAAACTATGTTATTGACGAATTATAGAAGGGTTAACTGATGCACAAGCTTTAGATTTTATGTGTGTGATAGCTTCCATGAATTTGCATAGCCCCTTTTCATTGTAAGTGTTCTTTAGTAGATGTAAGAGGATAGGGATTTCAACATGTGAACCCATTGGATCTGAAGATTTTAAGTGCTTTTATTCTATGACAGATTAAGCAGAAGGTGGAGGATGCTGCTAGTATGAATCAACAGCTGGCAATGCTACAAAAGGTGAGTCTTATCCAATCGATCGTTGAACCTTGCTTCTTATTTTCTACCTTTGACGGTTGAGGAAGACTACAGACCCTCATTGAGAATTTGAGTTATTTTGTTCTTACCAACTAACTCCATTATCAACAGGAAAACTTGGCCTTGGTTGGACGGATAGAGGCATTAAAGGAGGAATTAAAAGCTGCGAAATCGAAATGCAATTCGTGATAGATAAGTAGGTTGAACAAGATACTACCTTGATATATGCGCCACCTATAGTTGCTCATTCAGGGAAACACATTCTAAGAATTTTCATGAGGACAATGGCAGTTTCTTTGGAGTTGAAACAGGGGAGAAGGGTTTTTTTTTTTCAAATGCAATATATCGTTTATTCCTAAAACCTTTCTCTGTACATTTCACATGAGATGTTTCCGTTAGGAGCTATACACACACACACACACAAATTCATGTTCCTCCCCTTTGCAGGCATTCACAATGGAGGTTTGCTGCTAGCTGCACCATGCTGAATAATGTACATTGACATGTTGGAGGACATGCAATTCAGTTGTGTACGTTTCTTTTATTTTGAAGGTTTTGCAATTGCTTCTTTCTATGATCAGGTCACTGGGAATGAATCTGTTTGCTGGGTTTGGTGAGCCAGTCATGCCTTGAAAAATATAGCAACCAACTCGGATCCAGGTAGTGATTGTAGGGACTGCAACTTCCTGTCACGCTTTGTCTTGCCATTGAAAATGTCACCCTGGGATGAATATTGATAAGACTTTTGAATAAGAAAAAGGGTGGAAGATAACAAGAAAGTCGTACGAATGGGATGAGAAGATGTGAATGACATTTAGAATGTGACGTGAATCTGAGAATGGTGATAGTGATTGAGAACCAATTGTTATGAATGGGTCATATCAATCAGCTACCTCTAGCATTTTGTCTTCGGTTTTAACTAAAGCACAAACCTTAACGTTCCTTGCTGGACCAAGTTGCTTCATTTGTCTCATCAAACTACCAATATATACTTGTCATTTTCTCATATATATATATATATATATATATATATGTAGTAGTTTTGTTAGATATCAAAATCTTAGCTAGCAAGTCTTGTGTGTTGGTGTGGTGAAAGCAAAGCATAGTCCCCACCAATCCCACTTCCTGTCCCTTGTACCAATGCCATCCACAAACCACAATTCATCCTTCACCTGTTCTTGCTCCAGTTTTTGGCTCTGTTTTCTTTTATCGTTTCGACGAAAATCCGTAAAAATTTAAACTCAGAACTTCAAAATACGTTATTAGGTTACCGAATCATCAACAAAACAAAGATGAAAGATATTAAATTAATATATAATCGGTAACCTGTAAATAGGATATGTTCGCAACCCACTTGTACTTGCAACTTAAAGTGGGGAATACTAAGAAGCTGAGCATACCGAGGTTAATGCAATAAATTTAGATGCAGACACGAACAAAAGGAAGACAAAAAAAAAATTCCCATAAATGGAATTTTTTTTTTCAAAATCATCCAAAACTACCTCGTTACACTTGTAATTTCCATTTACATCAAGTTTTTTTTTTTTTTTTTTTTGATATAGAGCAGCCATCCTTTTTGATATCCCCATGTCACCTTGAGATAGCGTAATCCTCAGAGTAGTCAAGCTGATCAATTTCCCAGCATAACTTTGGAGCAACACTTTCATGGCATGGAACATATTCCTGTTCATAAACAGAATATCAGATTAATATTTTCACGAAAGCTTTTAGCGGGGCGGGTTGGGTTGGGTTTGGTTTTACCTCTAATTTCATCACCAACTCCTTAGCTGTTGGTGCAGAAGAAATGATGTTTCGAGCACTTGGATCAATAAAGCCTTCTTCCACAGCTTTATCAATGAATGAGAGTAAGGAATTGTAATATCCATCAACATTCAGCAATCCCACCTTCAAAATGTAAAAAAATATCAAACCAATCCATCAGGCTGTCTCCTACCGAATCAAAAAGACTTGAGAGTTACCGGTTTGTCATGAATTCCGAGTTGAGCCCAAGTTATTACTTCAAGCAACTCTTCAAGAGTTCCATAACCACCTGCAGATAAAACGCATTATGAAGATACTCTTCCACCTTCAAAATGATCAAATCATGCACTTGATGATAATATGTTGAAGAGGGAGCAACCCAAAAAGATGAAAGAAGCATTATCAGTTGAACATTGTTGATTTTTTAAAACCTTTTTCTTCATTTCATGTTATCATCATTAATATTTATGCAGGTAGAGAAATGGAGACGGGTTTGGTCAAACATCAATGCCCTTTGACCTCTCGATTGCAGCCATTGAGAAAATAGAGGCACAATCTTCTGCCATAACGTTCAGGTAATGATAGCCTTCATCTTATCTTGGTACCAAAAGGTGATGCCCTCACCCCAAGGGCCCCCACCGCCCGACCCGACGAGCATCGTGAGGGAGGGTAAATCATGGTATCCAGCGGCCTCCTAGACGGGGACCCAGGTCTTGGTGCTCACAAGGAGTCCACCC
>CANYBF012667537.1:0-23569 GCA_948192965.1 Dalechampia spathulata | reverse complement strand
CCGTTAATTTATAAACAGGTAAACACCAATTATAGTAAAAAGAAAAAGTTCATAGAAATCCCTTGTAGAGTAATTAGTGGTTTCCACATTTTGGGGATCATTAATTATTTTACGGGAGCATGTTACGGTAAGGCGTGACATAAAAGAGTCATAAAGTGGGAGTCACCATCAAATGGTTTCGAATTTGGTTCAACTCACCCATAGCATGAGTGCTAAGTTAAACCCTTCAGAGATGAGTTTAGGTGGTGAAGATCTATTTTCTTATAGTTTCCAAATTCAATTTTACCATTTTAGTTAGATTAATTATCCTAGGCAGGTAAGCAAGCAAGAATATAAAGTAAGCACACGGTGTGACATATTATGGTGATATATAAGAGTTAACATAATATGGCAAGTATAGCATGACCTATAAAGCTATATGACATAAGTATGGCATAAGAGATGTTGTAGCATAACATGGCATATGAAATGATAGCATAGTATAAGTATGATATGGTATAGTGGCACATGACATGGCATGATATAGTGATGTGTCGTGTGTGTGACATGGCATAGTGGCATATGATATAGCATGATATAATGATGTATCATGTGTGTGATATGGCATCGTGGCATATGACATGGTATAGTAATACATGATATGGCATAGTGATATGGCATGTGGCATGTATAGTCGTATGTGATGTGGCATATGGCATGACATAACATATATTAAAACATATCCATATGAATAAAAATTCATAATGGTTAGTGAAAACGATGAAAGAGATAGGGTACAAGGGAGTAAAATAACAAATACATCTCGGGAAAAAACTAATAAAATAGAGGCTTATTCTATTATAAAGGGATCTTCAGTTATACAAAATTTATAATGTGTAGTAACATCTCCTCCACTTAGGGAACCATCCTTGGGTAGCACGAGCCCTAATGCATGAATATGGAAAGTGCCAAAAAAAGAAAGTGTCAAAAAAGGAAACAAAGCTATAAAAGGAATGTCGGGTTATTTTGACCGATTCACTACCATATGTAGACATGAATCAAAGATAAATCTCTAAAATGTGTCAACATATTCGTGTAAATATGGAAATAAACACAAGTACAATTATGAAAATAAATCTATTTTTGGCAAAAAAAAATCAATTATACTATAATTGGAAGATTCTAAGATCCTTTGCAATTTCACTTAAAATTGATTCAACATCCAATTAGGGCTTATGATAGCAACAAAATCAATTAAAAATAGCATTTAATCAAATAATAAAGTAAAATTATATTGATTTAATTGTAAAATCAATTAATTTGATCATGAAAACCAAAATTGAGAGACTCTAATATCCTTAGCATTAATTAGAGTATAGATTAACATTCAATTTGATTTTAATCATGTCAATTACAAATAAATTGAATCAAAAATAGTATTTAACTTAATAATTTAATTTTGAAGCCAAAATTAAATAAAAAATGATGATTTATGATAAATCTAATGTGTTTGAATCCTTATGAGACCCCAAATGTCATTAAAAACATCAATAAAATTGAAAACTGAATTGAAAACGATTAAAAGTTTGGATTTCTGTCAATCTCGAGCATTATATGTGTCACACAAAACATTAGGTGCATCATATATATTAAAAAATGAACCATGTACATTGCATAAAGTAGTATGTGCGATGCATATAACATTCATCAGAAAAAATAGATTGAGTTTTGCAGTGAAAAACATGAATAAATGTCAATTATTCTATCATTATAGGTCATTTAAGATATTGGTAAGTCTTAAATGTCAATTATCCTATCATTATAGGTCATTCAGGATAGCAACCAAATGCAAGAATCAAGCCATGAAATCAAAGGGAAAATGGGAGAAAAATGACTTACCAAGGCTAGCAAAGTTCTTCCTCCAAATCCTAAAAAGTATAAGGTTTTAGTGAAGTCAATTTAGTTACTAATCCTAATTAATTATTTAATTAAATGAATTTTAATTCCGAAAGAATTTAGTGTCTTAGAACTAAAATGTTCATGTATTGTATGTATGTGTATCTTAAATTAATACCCGAAGGGCATTTATAAGACCCTCGGATATTGTGCTAATCATGGATTGGCAATGTGGGATGAATGAGCATTTTCCAACTATATGCTACACATATAGTAATACATGTTATGCATATAATTAGAAAATCAACTATATGTTGCACATATAGTTGAAAACCTACTTCATGCGCCGGCTTACACGAGCCGAACGATAGATGCGTTGCATAATCAAATGACTCATAAGGCTATGAAACTTATGGTTCAACTCGATTTTGAAAACGAAAACCCGTGTCAAGCTATATTGATAAGGAAATAAGTTTACAGCATGCGTGTACAAAAAAATCGACTATATGCTATACATATAGTTGTAAACACACTTCATACGTCATCTTATACAAGCAAAACGACAGATGCCCTATATGACCAAATGGTTTATGGCATTGTAAAAAGCATGTATGCAATTCAGATTCGAAAACAAAAGCATTACACTAAGCTGTTTCAAGAAAAACCAAAAATTACAAGTGTGAAATGAAAATTCAGTATCAACATATATACTTTTTTTTCTTTTGTAAAATGGGAGTGTAACATTTTAGCAAAAAAAAACTACTAGTTTCACTATCAATTGCAATCTCCTTGCTAATTGGATTAATGGATCCTTGTAGAGTATTGATCTTGTATATATTCTTTTTGTTCAGTAATGGCATATCCTTTTCTTTCTTGATAAAAAAAAAATATGAACATAGATTTTATTTAGACAAATTTTCAAAAAATAATTTAAAAAATTGATCCTTACAAAAATATGCTATTTTTAAAATTATTATATAAATAATGAATTTTTAAAATATTTATAACAATAATATTTTTGGATCTTAATAAGGTTAGAGTAAAATTTAATATAGATTATCAAAGATTTATTATATGAAACCCTTGTTATTATAATAATAAAATTATCATTTTTTAAAATAATTTAAACATATTAACTATTCTGATAAATATTTTTAAAATAGATGATTTTTGGATTATTTTTTTATCTTTTTCTCGGTGAATGCCAAGCTTGGTGCCTATTCTTTTGGTTATTGCCAGCGTTTCTCGGATGAAGTCGGAATTTTTTATCATAAAAGGACAACCAAACTCAAAGGCTGTTATTGTACACATAATTAAAACATGAAATCAAGGAAATTTGATTCCTCAGCGAAATGTTAAATGAAAAATATATCCAAAAACTGAAAAAAAAAAAAAAAAGTTACAAGCCAAGGCCTCTTCAACGTAAAAGTCAAAAGTCGTTTTCAGCTGCTCTATTGAATCATTTAATTTTTTTAATAATCAAATCAAACTTAAATTTTACGCTTCTAATTATAATATTTTATATTAAATTTGATCAGTATTATGTTACAAGTAAAAATATAAACTTTAGTTATTAATATAAATGTTTTTTCAGAATGTTTTTTAAGATTTGTCCGATAAAACTATAATTAGAAGTTTTTAATAGTTATATTTGTTTAAATTATTATGTTATTTGGTAATCCAAATAAGTTGATGTTTAGGATTTAGAGAATTAGAAGTTAGTTTTTTAATTTATTTTTAATATTTTAATTCAATGATTAATTTAAATATTATTATCATCAAATATTTTAACTTTAAATTAGTATTTAAATAACTAAATAATAATGATTAAAAGTTAATAATTAAATATAAATAAAAAATAATTAACAGTATCATTATTATAAGTATTAATTTTGTTGAATAGAATCTTAAAAAAGATAACGTATTTAATTAAAGCTATTCTTTTTATTAGATGCATTTATTTTGTCGCAAGATGCATCCATGCATTCTTATTAACATAATTAAGTGAATAAGAGATTAGCAGTGAAATAAATTTTAAATGCTTTTTAATTTACTTTTTTTAAAAAAATAAAATAATTAGATGTAAAATTTAAATATATAATTTAAAGTAAAAACATCGAATTAACCAAGCGGAAGGATTGTTCGTAACTAAAGGCTAAAGGTGCTTAAAGGAATCAGACAAATATCACTTCCAGCCATAAGTTGAAGGGCAAATTTGGCTCTTGACGATCTCTATCTCAATCAGATGTCATTTTAGAATAAAACATAAAAACTGTTACTTTTATAAAATTTTGAAAATAATGAAGTGAAATCCATCATTTTTTAATTATTTAAAAAGAAAATGAATATAATTAAGTATAATAAACATGTTTATAAACTAAAAAAATAATATATAAATTCTAACATCCAAACTTTATTGGATAATATCACAGTATCTTAATCTTTTATAATATTTAATTATTAACAATAATTTTTATAAAAATACAAATGCACTATTTTTAAAATATTTTATTATACAAGTTAACGGTATCAATATAATAGATATATATAAAATATACAATGAAATATAATATAAAAAATCAAAGTAGGGTTGGATATTTTAAGGTGCGCAATTATGCATGCTAAAAAATTAAAATGCCACAGAATTTTTTATTTAAAATTCAAAAAAGAAGTATATATTATGACCAATTAACGACTACATATGAAAATAACCAGAATAGAAAAGATCATGAAACTTAGGAGATAAGAATAAATAAAAGAAATATGAGGGTTCAAAAAGAAAATAAAACAAGTGGGAAACTAAGAAAAAAATGCTGCTAAAATGAAATGCAAGTTAGTAACAGAAAAAAGAAAAATAATAACGCTTTGCATTCTCTCCGTGCTCTGTCACAAAGCATGTGATTATATGAGACCTGTCTCGTATTTTTGTGTGGCAACAAACACAACAAACCAAAAACCTGAAAAAAAAAAAGACGGAAAACCAAAGAAGAAGAAAGAAGAAAATGTTTCGATTGCATAAGCTAAAATCTCAGAAATATGGAGAAAGACTTGAGTTCAATTTCTTCAATTTTCATGCTCTTCAGGTCTCTCTGTTTGTTTGTTTGATTGATTTTCGCTTAAATTTTCTGTCATTTTGTTTCTCACTCATAGCTTCGATTCAATGTGTCCATTTGTTTCCCTGTTCTTCATTTCATGTTTTTTAGCCATATAGTTACTGTTATTTATTGTATACTGAATGAACTGCTTGTTGAATTAATTTGCTTTCGATTTTTTAAGTCTGCCTTGTCTTTTTAATTTTGATGCTTATTTATGTTTATAGTTTAGTTTCTTCTTTGAATTTCTTAATGTGTATAGGATATTTTTCTTTATTTGTTGGTTGATTGGTTAAAGAAAATTTTGCTAAATAACAATGCACTGTCATATTATTTTGTTTATAGCTTTGCTCATTTTTTGTTTTTAAATTTTTCTTTTGTTAATTATATATATTTGAAGAATGAAATCTTCAGGTTAGACTTTTTTTTTTATTATTATTTGTTTCTATTTTTGGAGTAGAAGACGTTGTTTGGTTAGACAAAATAACCGAAAAGTGATTTCCAAAAAATCCAAATTTTAATTTCTTATTATTTTTGGTAAAATTATGATTCATGAAAATAAAATTATGTGAAAGAAAAAGTAAAGATAAAAGACGAAAACATATAGAAGAAAACAGACTTGATCGAGTCTTAGGAAGTAATTCTCGTTTTGTGTGTGCTCAATATTGATTATTATGTAAAAGCAGTTCCAATTTTGAGCAAATTTTTATTTATTTTTTGTTTTTTTGTTTTTTTCCCACTCAATATATGTAATTTTGGCAAATGCAGGTACCAAGAGGATGGGACAAGTTGTATGTGTCAATAGTCTCTGCAGAAACAGGAAAAACACTCGGTAAATCAGGGAAATCATTAGTGAGAAATGGAAGTTGCCAGTGGACAGATACCTTATCGGAGTCTATTTTGGTTTCACAGCAAAATGGTTCAAAACAGATCGAAGCTTGTCCTTTAAAGCTTGTTGTTTCCATGGTGTGATTTTGATTTTTGAATATGATTTAACAGTGTTTATCTATCTTGGTTCAATTGAAATTTATCAACTAATTTTTACAAAAAAAAAAAAAAAAGGTATGATAATGTTATTCTTGCAGGGTTCGGCCAGAAGTAACATTCTTGGAGAGGTCACTATTAACTTGGCAAGCTATAGAAATTCAACAACTTCTGTTGCAGTTTCACTGCCTCTGAAAAAATGCAACCATGGAACCATCTTACAAGTGAGTCATCATCAATCAAGGTTTTTCAATAGGTAGTCACAATCATGTAGCCGAACTTAATAAATTTTTCATTCTTGCAATAGAAACTATAAGAAACTGTGATTTATTTGATCCAATATGCGTGCTTCATTTCCTTTACCATTCCCCGTTTGTTTTATAGAACTTGATTGTAGATAGATATTTCTTTTGTACTTCTCAATGTGTATGAAATTAACCTCACCAGATTTCATTCATTTGTTGAACGCCTTTGTTTTGTAGATATGGAGTTCTTTACTCCTGACATGCTGTGCTAACATTTAGCTTCTACTTCTGATTTTCAGCTCAAAATTCAATGTCCAACATCAAAAGAAAAACTCAGGTTTGTGGTCCATTGCAACCATTTCACTTTCTGAGACATTATGTTTTTACAGTTCTAAAAGAGTTGAGCTCCTATTTCTCAAAGGGAGGAGAAGCAGGAAGAGACGGCTTCTTATATGGATGATGTGAATGTTGACTATGATGATATGGAAAGCAAATCAGATGTTTCTGATAGTTCATTGGCTAAGAGTGTTGGATCTTCTTCTAGCAACAATTTGGATACTTCATCTCATGCTGGAGAACTACTTAGTAGGGTATGTGCATCCAATTTTAGTCAATTTACCATTGTCTTTAGAGTTTAGAATTGAGGTTTCCAGTCTGCTTCCAGCTGCACAGAGATCACTTTTTCCAGAATGATGCAATTGGATTCATTTTAGTTTGTTTTAGAATTGTATGTAAATTCACTTTTAAGCTTCAGAACAGATCATGGATGCCTGATGTAAAAGGTGGTAGCATGTATTAACTAGTCATTAACTTGCTTCAAACTAGCCAACAATTGTGCGTTCTGTATTCAATGGTATGGTGACTGTATTTATCTACAAACTCTCATGTCTGAGCTAAGCTGATAGTTCAGTTCTCAGCTTCATCGTATCACCTCAAGTCTAACAATCAAGGCATGTGCTTTGGACATGCTGTAAAAGATATTTATTTGCTGATTAGGAATCAAAAAACTCATACTTAGCGTTTAGTTCTTAAATTTTGTGGTTGTCATTAATCTTTTAAAGCAGCTATACCCTTGGTAAGTTTACAAGAGGTTTGAGGAGATATTGACATTTAGTTTCTGAAAATGAATCTGCCTGAGGAAGGATGATTAACAGTTTTGATAGGGTTAAAGATTCAAGAAATATTCATCATTTGCATTTCTTTTCTTGTTTTGTCATTCCAATCATGCTCGACTAATGTGATTCCTTTGACATATAATTGTGTGTATATATTGTACTTGTGATTGAAGTACTAAGTTGTGGTTTACAAGGATTCTTATTCTTGCTATAGGATTTCAGTTTATCGGCATCAAGTTCACGTCATAGCTTTGACTCAATGGATGGTTCCTTGGGCAGGGAAGCTTATTCCCCACGAGATTACTTAAAAAGCAGTTCAAACAATCAGATTGGAAGACAAGATTCAACTGGCTCCCAAAGTGTTTCTCATGGATCATATTCTTTTAATGATTCATCTAGATCAAATCACTCTTCACTTAATTCAAAGGTGTCAGCTTCTCGGAGAAGCCTTCAGATTCAAAGGGATAAGTTCACTCATGTTTCGCAGTCTGTTGCTTCATCCCCATTGCGGAATGCTGGTTTATCTACGGACCTGTTAGAAGTTGCAGAATCTAAAATTGAGGAACTTCGAGCTGAAGCTAGGATGTGGGAACAAAATGCTCGAAAATTAATGAATGATGTTGAAAGATTGCGAAAGGAGTTATTGGACCAGTCAAAGCATCAGGCAAGTCTTGAAATGGAGCTTTCAGAATCACAAAGAGAATGTGGTGACTTGAAACAAGAAGTTGAACAAGTAAAGATCTTGTTGGAGCAATCCATGACTGCGCAAAAGTCTGCTGAGAATATGGAGTTTCAGGCCAAAGAGATGGACAATCTCCAGAGACAACTGGAAGATGAAGTCAGATTTGAGAAAGAGTCAAATGCTAACTTGGCTTTGCAGCTAAAGAAAACGCAAGAATCAAATATTGAACTTGTTTCAGTACTTCAAGAGCTAGAAGAAACCATAGAAAAACAGAAAATGGAAATTTCTTCTCTATCAACTATGCAATCCAAGGATAAGAATGTCGGAAAATGTTGCCATGGATGTGAAGATAAGCCAAATGAAGAAGTTTTACCAAATAATGTAAGCCAAGTACCTCGTGTTTCAGATCTGGAATGTGATGCTAATATGGGAGAGTCATCTGCAAGTTTTGAACCAAAGGACAACGTGAACACAGACCTAGATATACAAAAGGTTCAAGGATCACAAAAGAATTTATGCCACGGTCAGATGCTAGAGAAATTCCTACACGAAAAGATTCATGAGTTAGAGGCTGCATTAGCTTTGAAGAATCAAACGCTAGTGGACTCGGAAGTTCGATGGAAAGATGAATTGGCTACCAAAGAGGAAGAAATCATCAATTTACAAGCAAAGTTATCTGAAGTTCCCAAGATTGATGATTTTGGAAACGGAAGCAACAACAATCTGATTAAAGAAGTAGAAGTTCTAAAACAGAAGATAGAGGAGCTTGAGAAAGATTGCAGCGAGCTTACAGATGAAAATTTGGAACTTGTACTCAGGCTCAAACATTTAGAAAGGGATGTCCCTAGACGTGGTTCTGATTGTTTATTGAATGAACACACAGAAAATGACACTCATTCTATCTCTGAATATGAAGTAAGCAAAATGAAACACCAAATATGCAAGCTTGAAGAGGAGCTCAACACGAAAGAAATGCTTATTGAACAGCTATCCACTGATCACTTGCAGGTCCAATGTACAGATCCTGAAAAGAAATGTACTGAACTGGAGCTTCAGTTGCAGGCTTCCAAGGAGAAAACAAGTTACCTAGATGGTGAAATATGTAAATATCATGCCAGAGCAGACGACCAAAGAACTGAGATCACTATGCTAAGATCACAATTAGAATCTTGCCAAGTGAAAGAAACTGAGAAAAAGGACCAGCTCACTGACAAAATTGCAGACATTGACCAATCATCTGATGCTGTTGCAATGTCGAAAACATTGTCTGATTTGCATGAACAGGTCCAATTGTGTTTAGCCAATTTGAAGAAGCAACAGTTTGATTTAGATATACTTGCAAGCACTGAATGCCAACATTCTTTTAGCAACACAGAGATTTCAAATGCTATGGATTTTGGTGGTCAAAAAGAAAAAGTTGTGGCTATTTTAAAGAATTTCATCCAGCTAAAAATCTTATTTGAAGCAAAAGTTGCCACATGCAATGGTGAACTGAAGGGAAACGAGGAAAAGTTAGCAACAGCAGAATATATTGATGAGGTTCAGAACAAGTTTGAATGTTGCAACTTAAAAGACAACATTTTTAGCACTTCTGGTTTGGCACATCAGTTTCTGCAAATGAAAGTTAAACCTGAAATCACAGATTCAGGTAAGGAGATTTTGGAAAGGGAATCAGATATCGAAAAACTGAAGTCCGATAATTTGTTGAAGGAGAAAGGAGTGGAAGCTTTAGGTTGTTGCGAACTGGAGTTGGGCACTCAAATCTCTGATCTCCAAAATGAGAAAAGGCAGTTGGAGGAAAACAGCTTAAAAGATGGTGTGATATCATGCTTGGATGGTTCACAACATGAAATTATGGTGCTCAATGGTAGTACAATGACGTCTTCTTGCTTGGATGCTTCAGAAAAAGAAACAACTGTGCTTAATAATAGACTGGATTCCCATGTTTTGTTGGATGAGGTTCCTGTAAAGAAATCAGACCTGGAAAGTAGCAAGAGTGAAATAGAATTTCACTTGTCTGAATTAGAAAAAGAAAATGTACAGTTATCGGAAAGAATATGTGGCTTAGAAGCACAATTAAGATACTTAACAGATGAGAAGGAGTCGAGCCGTTTGGAATTGCAGAATTCAGAATCATGTGCTATAAATCTGCAGGAACAAATAAGAAAATTGGAGGGTGAATTGGAAACAGAAAAGAGCAATAGGAAGCTAAAGTTGCAGGAAATGCAAGACCGGTGGTTAGAAGCTCAAAGAGAAGGTGAGTATCTGAAAATATCAAATATGAAACTGCAAACTACAGCTGAAAGTCTTGTTGATGAGTGTAGTTTGCTTCAGAAATCAATTATAGAGCTTAGGAAGCAGAAAATGGAGTTGCATGAGAAGTGTAGAATCTTGGAAGCTGAGTTGAGGGAATCACAAAAAAGCTTGGATGGTATGTTAAAGGAAGTGGAAGCTCTTGATGAAAAATACATTTTGATGTTGGAAGAAATTACCTCAAAAGAGAAAGCCCTTGGCTTAGAGTTAGATATGCTTCTTCAAGATAACAAGCAATACAAAGAAACACTCATCAGGGGAGAGAACCTTCTGAACCAGATGTACTTGAAGAAGGTAGTTGAGGTTGAGAATCTTCAAAAGGGGGTTTCAGACCTGACAGAGCATATGTCTGGAACTTCTGATGAAAAGGAAAGAACAGTTCTGGAAGCTGTACTTGAAGTATCTCAGCTACGTGCCGATAAAGCTATGGTTGAAGCTTCACTAGAAAATATCCGAGAAAAATTTAAATTATCTGACAGTAATTTCAGTGCACTCCAGTTGGAATCAGAAACAAAGTTGTTAGCTCTTCAGAAGGAGTTTGCAGCTTCCAAACAAAGCCAGGAAATTTTGTTGGCTGACAATGAGAAGCTACTCGAATTGTTGGAAGATGTGAAATCAAATGAAGAAAAACATAAAAGCATTGTTAGGGGGCTTAATTTAAAAATTAAGGCTTCTGCTTCTGAGAGGCTACAATTAGAAGAAGAGATTTCTAACCTTAAGATTCAATTGCAGAGAACTGCATTGCTTGAAAATGAAATTTTGGCTCTTAAAAAATCCTTGAATGAGGTCCAATTTGAAAATCAAAGACTTGAAGTTTCACTGCAGATGCTATCTGGGGATTACGAAGAGCTCAAGGCTGAGAAAATGAACCTTCTACAGATGAATTCTGACATGAAAAGAGCTGTGTTTGAACTAGAGCACTGCAAACACAATAAAATTTCCCTCGAGGAAAAAGTTTTACGTCTAGAAGGGGATTTAACTGCAAGAGAGGCATTTGGTGCTCATGAAGCCGAGCTGAAAAATGAGCTGGCTCGAGTTAAGAGAGCAAACAGTGAACTACACAGAAAAATGAAACTACTTCAGGAAGACAGACAAGAGTCCATCCAGAGAGCTCAAGCTTCTGAAGGACAGCTAAAGACAGAAGCAAAACAGGGTTCAGAAAAGTATAGTGCCACTAGTGAGAACCTTCATACAAAATCCAATGCCATTGGTAGTTCAACTTCTGAGGATTTAAAGCTCTCACAGGTCAGTATCATCTATTTTCCTGTGTTATTTTTAACTTGCAATTATTGATGTGTTCAATATCTTCTCAAGGCTGTTCATTTGTTCATACTAAATTGTAAATCAAATTTAAACAAAGGATTCATACGATGTGAAATAAGGTTAAAAAATTTTTATATCATGTGAAATATGATGTGATGATGATGTACTAAACTCATGTCTGTATTCTCTTTTGTCTCTGTTTTCAGGTTGATGGCAAATACATTGGTGCTTCTGGTTGTTCCCAAGTTACGGGAACTGATTCCGCATCCAAGATGCTGCTGCTTGAAACTAAACTGGCAGAGGCTTTGGAGGCAAATGACATGTACAAAAGCCAGCTAAAGAGGTGTGTGGTACTTTTATTTTCACATTTTCTTAAGGATAATGTTGACAAATATTTAACCTGTTCTTAGCTTCTTACATTATCGTGGTTCCTTGTCACTTTGTTACCATCTCCTTATACATTTGCATTGTCATAAATTATCCCACGTAAATGGCTTTCTTCAATTTCAGTTTAACATTTCCGCCTCATTACATTTAATTATATATATTCTTGTATCATCTTCCTGAATTTCTTAATCCAGTTCATACATACCATGAAATTATACATTTGCTGAGTGAGTAGTTTCTTGTTTAGGTACTGATGCCTGAAAAAATAAAAACGAAAATACCTTGTATAAGTACTCTCAACCATGTAGAATGAATTAGACCCTTTCTATCCTGCAATCTTGACAACAACCTGCTGTTTGTGTTTCAGTATGTTGTTGGAGGGATGCAAAGATTATTTACATGCTGTCAAGAACTTGGCCAATGAAAGTGAACAGGTAAACAAGTCGGAGAGCAGTTTATCAGCACTAGAGAATGAGTTGAGAGAATTGCGGGATCGATACTTCCACATGAGCCTTAAATGTGCAGAAGTCGAAAATGAACGTGAAGGGCTGATGCTGAAACTCAGGACTGTCAGTAATGGAAGATGCTGAATTTTCGAGAACCCAGTAGGAATTTCGGCACTTCGAAGTGAGTGTTCAACAATCACCAGTCTTTCCTTCCCCAACTTTCGTTTTTACGACAAGCCTAATCTTTAGTATTCTTTTATTTTTTAGATGGTAACGCCAAGTTCTATTCGTTGAATTGTTTGAACGATAGGCATAGAGAGGGCAACAGAAAATTCAACAAATATAAAAAGTAACACATCCAGGTTAATTTTCTTTGATAATCTCTGATTTAATCTGTATTTTTCATTGAAATATCTAAATTAAAATCCTTTTTAATTTTAATTTTTATTTCCAATATTGCAATAATTGTTTAAATAGTCAACAACACGCTAAAAATGGATATAAGCTTTATTTGACATTGTGGTATGAAGGGTTTTTTTTATATATATATAATTAAAATTCTTGTTTGGAAACATAATTTTAGGAAACAGCAGGTAGAAAGAATTAAAAAAATCAAACAATTAATCTAAAATACTTAAAAAAAAGTATTTTTCCAATTCAAATAATAACATGAAATGCATTCATAAAGAGATAACTCAAATCGTTTTCTTTAATAAATAAATTGAAAATTACATTTTAGAATATCACTTTTTCTATCTTAATCAACATATTAAAATTTCATATGCAATGAAGTGATTAAAGATTAAATATTAATACTTGCAAATCTTTGAGTAAAAGGGGAGGTTATTTTTCATAATCTTTGAGTAAAAGAGGAGGTTATTTTCTATCTTATGGAATTCTATATCTTCAAGATTATTGCAAGTAAAAAGAGGACAACTTTTCATGATATTCATTCAAGATTTTTTAAGCAAGAAAACTCAAGAATTCCCCAATTTTCGCTCTGTTTTTCCATTTCATATTCGTGCCCTACTTTAATTATTTAATTCAGTTTATAAATTATTATTTGTATTAATTGTATTAATTAGGTAAAGCAATGGAAAATGAAAAGAAAAATAAACTAATTTGGAAATGAGTTTAATTATATTAGTTAGTTAATTATTTAAGTTAATTTATAAATAATTATTAACTTATATAATTCATTTACTTTTAATTAAAAGAAAAATTAAGAAATTAGCTAAAAAAATATTTAGACAAATTATAATTAATATCAATTTCTTTGTATCTCCTAAACATTAATATTAGTTTAATTTTTTATTTAAATTTATATCATTTAAAATTATGCAATAATATATCTTTTTTAATTTATTTTTATTTTTATATTATTTTAAAATTTTTATTCTCTTTTTCTCTTCTCTTTTTTATCGATTTTCATATTTTTCTTCTTCTTTGTTCTTCTTGATCTTCTTCTTTTTTTTTTCTTAATTTTTTTCTTCCTCTTCTTATTTTTCTTGATCTTATTTTTCCTCTTCCTTTTTTTTTCTTCTTTATTTAGATTCTTCTCTTCTTTCTTTGTATTTTTCCTTACATTTTCATTGTTTTCTACTATTTTTGCTTTTGATGCTAAATATGTATAAATAATATATATATATATTTACTAATATAGTGATAAATAAATATTTATTAATATATAATATATATATTTTTTATTTATTGATACATACTATATATATGATATAGGTTGGTAGATAAATATATACTATTTATATGATATATATTCATTTACATATATTTATCATAAAATAAAATCAAATAATTAATAAAAAAATTATAAAAAATAACATAAAAAATTTACAATTAAATTATACAATAAATAACTAAAAAAACTGTATTAATAAATTTAAATTAGAAGAAGTAAAGAAATGAAAGGTAGAAAAAAGAAAGGAGGGAAAAATTTTAGGAAGAAATTAAGTTTAATTTTATGAGTGGAGTAAAAATTAGAAGTAATGATATTTTAGGAATAATGAGGTTTTTTGTTGATCAAATCTTCATATATTTTTTAAAATATAACATTTATGATATAATTTTAAAACACTTGTTCAAAATTTGATATTTCACTCATTATCTCAAATAATTAATTTTTTAAATTAATGTAATTAATTAGTTAAAATATTTTTAAAGATTAATTAATTAGTTAAAATAATTACTTTATTAATTAATTTATATAATTGTTTGTATAGTAACTTCAAAAAATTTGGATTTTGTCATGAGGTAACAGGGAACAAACTCAAAAGGTTGTTTATCAAAATTACAAATTTCCACGAGATCATAAGATTATGCATTACAATCAGGGAGAATATTTGTTCTGTTGCAATCAAAATTTTTTAATATATAAAATTGAATCGAATTTTGATGTTCAATTTTATTTAATTTTTTATTCTATTTTTTAATTATTTTATTTTTTGAATCAAAAATTTTAATTTTTTTAAACTGAATAATTTTTTAATTATTTTTTTAATTATTTTTTATTTTTTTAATTATATGATCTCCTCTAAGAATGACATAAAGCAAACAATATAATAAAAAACAGTTCCTATTCATGCAAATATAAAAGGAACACATAAGTTATCCATGCGTGTATATCCAATATTTGAATATCTAATAATGATTTCAATAAATGCATATGAGTAAATAAAATTGCTAGAGGTTGAGAAAGAGAGAGGAGCATGCTTAACTATTATGCTAATGATGCACATGCTATAAATTCATCATATAAATACACGTAAAATGAATTTTGGTTATGAAGAAATGAACTCTATTAAAATTACATATAAAGTGAATTTCACTTTTTACATAATAACCATCTAGGTTTCATTTACTAGTTAAATATTATTTATTGATAAAATAAAAAACTGCTCCTTGAATATACAAACCCTGACCACCATCCTCGTTGGCTACCTCTAACCACCATCGCTCCTTGACCACAATTAACAATTTTAAAAATAATATTATCGCATCTTTAGCATATAATCATGTACATCATATTTACATGATAAATAAAATCATATTGTATATAATTATACATGTCATATTGACATAATATCATATATATATATATATATATATATATATATATATAATTTTAGAAATAGAAAATAGATAAATATTTAATATGAATGTATTTATTAATTTATTTAGAAGTGAATATATATATTATTAATTTATATATCTATAGAATGATAAAAGATGCATAAAAAACAACCTTGTGTGCATGAAATCAAAATCATAAACAACAAAACACATGAAAATGAATCAAAATCATATACCACAAAAGAAAAAAGAATAAAAAAATAAGATTGTTGCTCGATGACGACAAGGACACTAACATGGTGAAGAAGAAGAGTGGCGGGAAAAGATAGAAAAGAAGAAATAAAGAAATTTAAAATATAAGGAAATTAATAACTGATGGACAATAATAAATCATGAACTTCCCTTTCAAATGCACACACCTTATTTATTCTCTCTCTCTTCAACTTGGATTTATCCTTTTCTTTTGTTATTAATTAATTAAAAAAACTCTCCTCTTTCAAAAGTAAAATATCTTTTCCTAATTAATTCAACAGCAATGATTCCTTTCTTTCATTTCAAAATTGAAGTTTTTATAGAAATTTAAATATTTGCTTTTTCAGAAAAACTTTCCCATATTATACTTTCTTTCAAATAATAAATTATTTTATTATTAATTAAAAATACAATTTTTTGCATATATTAAATAGAGTTTGTTCCTTATATATTTATATATAAGTTAGATCCTGATATTTCTTACCTATGTTTACTTTAAATGTTTAAAGCTATAAGGTGTTTAAGTGGCCTTACTAGAAATATTTTCATTGATTAAATGACACATTTTGCAGAAATCATCCATTTAGTTAGCAAAATATATACTTTGCTAAATGTAATTTAATAATTTGAACTCTTGGAGCTCAAAAAGGGAGGATTCATAAACAAGCAACACTCTGTACAATTTATGGGAGAGTTCTACAAGTCATGGGGTTATCCATATACGAGGAAAGTGTTAGATTTTTAGATTTTGATGAATATTAAAATTGATTATATTTTAAGTGTGTTTAATTAGTTCTAGTAATTTTAGTTAATCCAGTTCTGTTAATAAATATGTTTTTGGATTTAATAATTCATATCTTTAATATATACTTGTTTTTGACTTCATGTGATTTTATGGTTTTATGGATAATTGATTTTTATCAAATCATGTTTTGTTTTCATGTGATTGTTGGATTTTTTTAAGTTGGATAATTAATTTATTTGATAAATATTTTGAAGATTTTAATTGGATAATTTCACTTATTATTTTTAAAAATTATTTAAGTGATTTTTTATGAATAGTTCAAATTTTAGAAATATATTTATCTTATCACCGATATTTTCTAACTTTATTTATTTTCAAAATGTTTTATAGCATATTTAATCTATTTGATTTTTTAAAAATCAAATAGCATTAACTATCTACATGGAAGGAAACATATTTGATTGTCAAAAAAATTTTGAATCATTAGCTACAACTTTTGGAAGCCATTCAACATGATTTAAGAAGGATTTCTAGGAGGATTTATTGGAAGATTATTTAGTAATGAAGTTTCTTAGAATTTTTGTTAAGATAATTTTAAGAAATATATTCATTATAAAGCTCAAATCAGGCATCTTTCAAGATATTTTCTTTTAACCAAATGATTCTCGGATATTCTAAAAATGGTAAGTTTTCAAAAATTAAATTTGATAACAAATCTATTTGTTATATAAATTAACTTGCTGATTTCACGTAACAGAAGTTATTTTTATATTAGATTTTATAAATTTACATTTTTATACTCTATGTATTTGGAATCTAACAGTCACATTGTTCAATATAAATACATGAGCTTTTAAAGTTAGAAAACACGAACAAATATACAAATGTAAAGGATTTAATTTATAACATCTTTAAAAGTATTTTCAAAAGAGCTTCATTTTGAATATCTATTCTCAATTTTTTCAAATAGGTTTTATAAAGGTGGTAAAAAATATTTTATATTCAATTATTTGATTTTCTGTAAGAGGTTACAAGTGAGCCTATAAAAACTTAAGGTTACAAGTTAGCATGCTAAAAACTTGTTTAAAGGTTATCGAGTTAGTTTGCTGAAAACTTCAAGAGGTTGTCAAGTTAGCCTACTAAAACCTTGAAGAGGTTGCAAGTTGGCTTTTTAAAAACATTTATTGTAAAGGTTTCAAGTTAGTCTTGAAAACTTATTATTTTAATAGAGCCTCAAACTTTGATTTTGAAAGAATGGATGTAAGCATTTAAGCCGAGCTACTATATATCATGTGTCCACTTGTTTCTTCTCTTCTTCTCACTTATTAGCATACTATTTTTAGTCACTTTATTTCTAAAAGGTTTTTTATAAAGGTTTTTCACTTCAATCAATATACTATTTTCCAAAGGGGAGTTTTCAAAAATTAATCAAGTTATTTTGTAAATTTGATTTATTTTTGAATTGAGTTTATTTTGATAAAATAATTTTTTAAAGTATATTTTAGTTTGCTAATTTCAAAAATAGTTTACTAATTTTGAAATAGTTTACTAAAATCATTCTTTTTAAGTTTGTCAATTCATTCATCTCTTGACCACTACTTTGGGACTAACATTTAGTATTAGAGTTCCTCTTTATTTTATATGTTTAAAAGCCTATAAGAGATCAAATGACATCTGGTTTAAATAGCAACATGGTTTTTTCTCAAAATCTTGAAGGACATACAATAAGACTTCCTTTATTCAATGAAACAAACTACTCATATTAGACGACTAGAATGATAAACTTTATTCAATCGGTTAACATTGAATGTTGGAAAAGCATCTTGTTTGATGTAACACTACCTACCAAATTGGATGAAAGCAATTATACTAATGCGAATAAGAAACTTATCCAAGGTCATTCGAAAGCTGTACATATTTTACATTATGCCCTTCATATCAATGAATATAACTATGTTTCTCCTTATACTACAAGATAACAGATTTAGAAGAAACTTGATGTTACTTATGAAGGAATGAATCAAGTCAAGGAGTCCAAGATAAATATTTTATTATATAACTATGAAATATTTTCTATTCAGCTTGATGAGAAGATCTCATAAATGAGCATCAGATTTACAAATATTATGAACAAAGTAAAGAACCTTGGAAAAGGTGTTTTAAAAGAAGAACAAGTAAAGAAGATTCTTAGATCATTACCTGCGAAGTATGAATCAAAAGTAACTATTTTGTACAAGGCAAAGGATTTCACTATATTCACCTATGATGAACCCATTGGCTCACTATTGGCACATGAAATTATCCTTGATAAGAAGAAGGAAAAAAATGAAGATAAGAAGAAAAAGTCCATTACTTTGAAAGCTTTGTCAAGTGACAAAGATTCAAGTGATAAGCCCAAACATATCAAACCAAAGTGTCTGAAATTGAAGAAGAATTATTCAAAGAAGAAAAAATCTATGGTAGCTACATGGAGTGATAGTGATGATTCAAGTTTACATTCTTAATCAAAAGAAGAAGTAGCAAACATATGCTTTTATGGTAAAGACTGATACCGAAAGTAAAAGTGATGATAATCAATAAGAGGTAAATCATTCATCTTTAACTTACCATGAGCTTGAAAAATGTTTTAAAGAATTATTTTCTAAGTTTTCAAAATTAGGTAAAAAGTGTTTGGCTTTTAAAAAGGATTTTAAATCTATTTAAGAAGAAAATTCTATTTCAAAAATTGAGAAAGAAAAACTAGAATATGAAATTAGCAAGGTATTTTTGGATAACAACATTTTGAAAAAGGATTTTGAAAACTTAAATAATGAAAAAAAGTTTCATATTAAGATTATAAGTTCTTAAAGGAAAACAAGTTTGTCATGATTCGCATGTTTCAAATTCAAGAAAAAGATAATATTTTTCAAAAAGAACATTTATTTATAATTTAAATATAAGGTGTTTTCATTGTAATTATTATGAACATTATTCTTATATTTGTGGTTTTAAGAAATATGGCTTGAAAGGAAAGAAGTTTTGGTGCTTAAGGGAACTTAAACTAATATTAACGTGAAATGATCTAATACATGTTAGATACCTAAAAGTAGCTTGCTAAATTGCAAGTTTTCCTAACAAGCAAGGATGATAATGAAAAATGATACATGGATAGTACTTGTTTAAGGCATATGATTGGTGATAAAAGCAAGTTCACCAAAATAATGATAAAAAAAAATGGCAATATAAGCTTTGGAGATGAAAGCAAAGCAAAGATTATTGAAAAAGGAGATGTTGGATCAACACATTGTATTGAGGATGTCTCATTGATCAAAGGATTGAAATTCAATCTCCTAAGTGTAAGTCAATTGTATGATAAAGGTAAAATAGTTATTTTTGATTTTATTTATTATGAAGTTTAAGATATGCATGATAATATCATACTATTTATTGGTAAGAGACATGATAATGTTTATTTAGTCAATTTAAATAACATCAATGAAAAGTGTTTGATTTCATATCATCATGATAGTTGGTTATAACATCATGGACTAAGTCATATAAGCATGCATTTAATTTCAAAAATTTCAAAGAAAAATCTTATTAATGATTTACCAAAATTAAAGTTTGAAAAAGATCATGTTTGTAGTGCATGTCAACTTAGTAAACAAACTAAAAAAATTTTCAAAGTTAAGGCATGATTTCTATATCTTAACCTTTGAAACTTTTGCATTTTGATCTTTTTGGTTTCATTTCACCTATTAGTCTTGATGGTAGATCATATGTGTTTATGATTATTGATGACTATTCAAGATTTACATGGACCCTCTTCCTAGCTCATAAGGATGAGACATTTAACAAGTTTGTTCACTTTTTCAAGAGAGTTCAAAATCAACAAGGTTGTAAAATTATCTCTATAAGGAGTACTATGGAAAGGAATTCAATAAAAAGTCCTTTGAAGATTATTCTAATGAACATGATATTAATCATTACTTTTCAACATCAAGGACTCCATAACAGAATGGAGTTATAGCAAGAAAGAATTAAAATCTACAAGAAATGGCAAGGACTATGTTTAGCGAAAATAGCTTGTAAACATACTTTTGGGTCAAAATAATCCACACGTCATGTTATATTCTCAATCATGCTCTAGTAAAATCTATTCTAAAAAAGACACCATATGAATTGATAAGAGATAGAAAATCTAATATGAGTTATTTCCATGAGTTTGGTTGTAAATACTTTGTGTTGAATAATAGTAAAAATCAGTTTGCTAAATTTGATACTAAATTAGATGAAACAATATTTCTTGGTTATTCTAATTAAAGTAAAGTATATAGAGTATTTAATAAATGTACTATGACTGTTGAAGAATGTATACATATGATTTTTAATGAAACTAATCAAACTCTACCTAATAGAGATTCTATTGATGATGATCTTGTAGGAAATAATATTAGCATGTAAGAAAATTAATCTGCTAATTCGGTAGAAGAATAAAATTAGTTAGGTAATATTCTTGATGAACGGTAAGGTATAGAACAAATGATCAAAGAACACAATCTTCCTAAGGAGTGGAAATATCATATAAAATATGCAAAGGAAGACATGTTAATTGATCCATCTAAAAAGATGATAACAATATCTCAAATAAGAAATCTTATTAGGAACATGGTTTTCATTTTTTAATTGAACTAAAAGATGTAATTAAAGCTCAAAGTAATGAAAGTTGGATCAATGTAATGCAAGAGGAACTAAACCACTTTGAAAGAAACAAAGTATAGATACTTGTTCTCAAGCTAATACAATCATTGGAACAAGATGGGTGTTTCAAAACAAGCTTGATGAGCAAGGTTAGTTGCTCAAGGTTACAACCAAGAGGAAGGTATTGATTTTGATGAGACTTTTGCTCCAGTTGCTAGGCTTAAAGCAATTCAACTTTTATATTCATTTTAATCTCATAAAAACTTAATGCTTTATCAAATGGTTATGAAAAGTGCATTTTTGAATGATTTTATAAATGAGAAAGTTTATGTAAAATAGCCTCCTGATTTTGAAGATTTTGAAAAACTAAATCATATTTTTAAACTAACAAAAATGCTATATGATCTTAAGCAATCCCTTAGAGCTTGGTATGATAGATTTAACATATTTTTATTGGAAAATGACTTTACTAAAGGTAAAGTTGATACAATTTTATTTATAAAACATCATAAGCATGATATTCTTATTGTCCAAATCTATGTTGATGATATAATTTTTAGATCAACTAATGAGTTTGTGTAAGGATTTTACAGGTTTAATATAAAAGGAATTCAAAATGAGTATAATGGGAGAACTCACATTTTTCCTTGGATTATAAATCAAACTAAGTAAGGAATGAATTTTCATTAATTGAGTTAGGTACATAAAGGAACTTTTAAAGAAATTCAAAATGAATGATGTGAAAGCTTATGGTACTCCTATAAGTTCAATGGTGAAAAGGATAAGAAAGGTAAAAGTGTGGATATCAAGAGGTATCAAGGTATGATTGATCCATTACTTTATTTGATCATAAGTAGACCCGACATTGATTTTAGTGTGTGTTTGTATGCAAGATTTCAAGCTAAACCTAAGGAGTCACATTTAATTATTGTGAAAAGGATTCTCTAGTATCTTAATGGCACTTAAGACTTAGCTCTTTAGTATTCTAAAGATACTTTATTTGATCTATTTATCTATAGTGATGCAGGTTTTGTAAGAAATAGAGTTAAAAGAAAAAACACTTCAAGGAAATGTCAATTTCTTGGTCATTGTCTCATTTCATGGTTTAGCAAGAAGCAAACGTTTGTGGCATTGTTAATAGTCGAAGTCGAGTATGCCTCAGTCGGGAGTTGTATGACATAAATTCTATTAATGAAGCAATAATTAGCAGACTATGGATTAAAATATGTAAATATTATAATTTATTATGATAACACAAGTGCAATTAACTTATCAAAAAATCTTGTGCAATACTCAATAACAAATCATATTGAGATATATCATCACTTCATTAAAGATCATATTCAAAGATGAGACATTAAAGCAATTTTTGTACCTACGAAAAAAATAGCTTGTTGATATCTTAATGAAATCACTAAGTGAGAATCGATTTGTGTCTTTAGGAAGATAACTTGGTATGTGCATTTTTAATTCATAATGTGAAGGTATAATATGTTTCAAGTATTATATTTCATGTTTTCATCATTTATGCATTTATGATTAAATTGTATGTGATTCTAGCATGCTAGATATATTTTAGCATTCTAATTTTATATCTTGCATTTTCATTTATATACATATAATTTATTTATGCTCAAATTATTTTCATATATATATATATAAATAATATTTCATTTTAAAATATTTTAAGTATTCTATATTTTTGGTAAAAATATGACATATTTTTTATTTCCTAAATTTATGAATTTTGAAATATTTTTTAATTAATGTTTTTATTGAGAGTGATTTATTGCTATACTTGGAAGTCTACTTACTCTCTTTTACAAATACAATTTCCCGCTCTTTAATATATAGAAAACCTATTCAATTTCTTTCATCTCTCTTACAAGATAAAAATCTTAAACCCCTAAATTGATTTTCTCTCTTAATCTCAAATAGTAAAGAAAAAAATTTTTAGACCTTCACCATCTCTACTTTGAGAAAAGAAAGCCAAAATGAAGAATCATTGATGACCTTTTCCTCTCAAAAGATAATATCATCCAAGATTCATGATTGAACTGATTTCTCTAACAAGTTTTGTCACATCCTGCATTATGTGTGTTGCTGTGCATGTATAAATTAATGTTATAATGAAATTTCTATGATAATGATGTGATGATGGTATAAAATAGTGAGTATGCTAAGTAGAAATACGTTTAAAGTTTGAAAAAGGGATATTTCATTTTCCGTCGCAAACCCCTAAACTTGATGGAAAACGGTACTCAAACTTCGTTTCGGAGTTATATACTTTGAATTTTAATAAATGGTTTTGACTTTTATACTCACGTTAACTTTATCTAGACATATGTGAATTTTGAAAATTTTGGAATAAAAATTATTTTTGACGTTATAATTAGATATTAA
>CANYBF012667375.1:0-10096 GCA_948192965.1 Dalechampia spathulata | reverse complement strand
ACCATCCATATTCAACATGTCTTAACATATTCAATAACCATAGCTTATGTATTATCTCATATCATATGCTTAATTAATTCTTCACTTAACTAATTCAACTTAAATACCATCTAATCTTTAACTTAAATATTCAATGAAATCATTTAAGTATATTTATTATATAGTTCAAGTGTATATAATCCTTTAATACTCTGTTATTCCTATTTTAGTCCTTACTTAAAAATTCATTAAAATCATATTACATCACTTAATTGTTAACTAAATAAATTTATTAAATCATTTAACATACTTAAACTATTAATCATTTAAGTCTTCATAAGTTCTATAATAATTTACTTAACCTTATTGTATCATTCATTTAATAACTCAAATAAACCTTTAATAACATTTGTCCTATTTAATAATCCTTCTAGTTCTTATTTAAATTCATCCTAAATTTAATAACTCACCTTAAGTCACACCTTACCATATGCTCAATTTAAGTTAACATTCTTTGACTTTTATTAACCCAATTCATATTATTTATTCATAAATCAATTAAACGTTTAAAATACAATTAATTTGCTTAATTTAGTATCTATTTTGATCCTCATTATAACATGGCTAAATACCCCCAAATTTTAAAACTAAAATTTCCAATTCATCTCAAGTCCAAATGAACTTATCTTAATTAATGTCAACTTAATCAATCTCAATATTACTTTCATTTATCCTTTATTCTTATGTCAGATCCTTAAATTAACTTAATAAAAATTCATATTATATTATTTTTTCAAAATCCATCTTCTCAAAATATAAATTAAGCTTTAAATCATCAAATATGCTTGCCTTATGCTCAATTTAGTTCATATTCCTTAAACTTTTATTAACTAATTATTGAAAATGTTGTTTATCTTTAATTAAAAGTAAATTTATTAAGTCATACTTAAAATTTATCATAAAATTCAAAATTCCTAAGTCATATACTCTTAAAGTGACGTTAAGCCATAAATCATCCATTTAACTTATCTTAAGCTTGTTTTTCTTTATCCTCTTTATTAAAAATTTTCTATTTTTAGTAAATTATCATCTAAATCTCATTTTAAGCTTAGTATCCATTAATTTTTTCATTGATTAATTCAGCCAACAAGGAAAAATCATGACACACTCACCCACACAACATAAATCCTTTTATTTCATGTGTTTTTACAATCCTAAGCCTTCTAATAATCAAATCAAAACCAAAATCAAATATTTTGGGTTCCATTCAGCCATAACTTAAATCCAATCAAAAATTCATCAAACAATTATATCCAACACTAATTCATACTTACCAAATCACCTTTTTAACTTAACAATTCAAATCTTCACTTAATAACAACCTCCTTTGAATATATGCTATGGATTTGTATGTTTCTTCACCTTTTGACTTCCTCTTTATAGATCTACAACTTAAAACCACATGCATGCACTAAAATAAGTTAGATCTAACCATATAAAGAAAATTTAGTTCATAGAAGTTTCAGTTTATAACCAAATCACTAAAAACTAAAGAAATCTTAACTTACTCTTGTAGTACTTTAAGAAAAGAGTTTTGATCACTCTTTTAATGGAAGCAACATGCACATATTTAACCTCAAATTAAAGATCCAATATTATATTAGCTTAAAACTTAAAAAACCAAGAAAAAATAAGAGGAGAGCTTGCCGTTTTTGCTTGCTTGAAGAAGGTATACATGCACACTTTAGGAAAAACAAGAGGAAGTGGATGGATTCACTTCTAATCTTAAACTTAACTTGAAGAACTTATTATTTTCATGAAATGTTTAAGTAAAGGTAAAGAATAGATGAAGGTAGTTTTGGATGCTTTGAGAAAGATGGAAGAAAACTAAAGGAAAGAGAGAAAAGATGAGGATGAGAAAGAGATAAGCTTTAGAAATGATAAGATAAGAAAAGAGTGGAGAGCATTTGCATGTTAGGTTTCGGCCAAATGATGGTAGAAGCAAATAATTAAATGAAATTAGGTTCAAATGAGGGAAAAATTTTGATGGAATAAGTTTCATTTGGAGAAATTGCCAAGTTAGTCCCTAAGCATCTTAAACACTACCTTTTAGCCCCCATACTTATTATTCTTGTATTCCTTTTTAAATTCCACCAATAACAATCTTAAATTTTGTATTAATCAATTAATTTACACTCTAATACATTTTTTTTATTACAAATACCATCCATCAATTCTTCAAACCAATTAAATTAATATTCCTACACTCTCTCTCCATCCACTAACACCATTTCCTATACTACTTTTCCAATTACCTATATACTTTTACAAATACCAATCCCACTTCCATTTAATTATTCTATTTAAAATATATTCTAAATTATTCTATTTCCATTCATATCTATCTATTTATTATCTTCCATAACATTAATTTTCCTATTTTCTCAATTATGACATCATCTTGGTCATTTATGATATCATTATGACATTATAATGAAAAATACTAATTATACATTTCTCATATTTAAAATTTTTATTATATATAATTAATAAGAGATTATTAATTCATAATTGCTTATTTTCTAAGAAAAATTAATTTAATTTCATTTGCCTACATCATGCTTACATCATCATCACCTAATTATGATATCATAAATAATTTTTATTTTAACTTTTCTAAAATTTGTATATATCTTCCTTATGTTAATACAAGCATATTAGTATTACTTAATTAATCATATTGAATGTTTTCAACCTCAAAAACTACAATTAATCATCGTTCAGGGGTCGTTTCAATGGTTTACGTCAAATTTTTCAATTTCAATCTTTAGAGCTATAACTCTAATCTTATCATATTCTTATCATCATAATGATAATTTTACATCATTTTTAAATTAATAACATATAAAACATAACATTTCAAGTAGTTTTATAAATGCAACGTATGTGCTCATTTTAGGATATGATAACTCACTCCCCCTAAAATAAGATTTCATCCTCGAAATCTAATCTTAGTTATCTATGAACAAGTGAGGATATTATTGCCTCATAATTGATTCTTTCTCAGTTATTACTATGGATATATCAATACATGTTATACTTCTATTAAGGGGTGCATTCTTATACAATATGACATGAGATATCTAATGTTAACATGTGGATGAATTGTATAGTACTAATTCATTGGGTATGATCTTATCAATGAGATTTTATATGGATAATAATCTATATTAATGAAAACACATCTCACTCATATCAAAAATGCAAGTACCTTTAGACTTGAGATATCAAAGTTATCTTAGCTATAGAATATTATTATATTTTGACTCCTCATTATAATACCTCTTTTAAAGGGTGTTTGAAACTTGGAAGTTGGGTATAATATGAATTGATTGAAGATAGTTGTATATTGATAGAGGATTCATCACCTAGATTTCAAATACGGGTTATATCTTATAGTCTATGTAATAATATTTTATTCAAAAATCTTTGACTAGAGTAAAATGTCAATTTTTGAATAAGATTCACAAGGAGCATTTTAGGAATAAAGATTATGGTCCATGGAGATTCAAGTTTAGGGCATGATCTAATAACTTGATCATGCATTAAGTTGACATTAATCCATACTCAAACTTAAATGAGACAGTGGTAGTTGATATGGAAGGGTTGTAATGAAACTATTGGCTTCTTAACATTTGGGCAGTTATAATGTGTGACTAGACACTACTCTTGACTTATATACAATAATATCCTTTGTTGAGATTTAATGATATTTGGTATGTTACCAACATGTTAAAAGACCAAGAGGTTACACTCAAATAAGGAAAGTTTTAAGTTTAAATTAGAAGATGATGTTATGAAATATTATTAAATAATATTTGACATTATTTATAATATTAAATTTTATTTTTGGTTATTTGATAAACCATAAATAAAATAATTTTTCGGTTGGATTTGTTTTTAATTAAGGCTAGATTGTATGAACATAAGAAGTTCAATGGGTTAGACCCATTAACTTAAGTTTGCATGTGCCATGCACATGCATAACTTAAGCCATCTAACATAACCCTAATCCTAATATGATCATATAAATAGATCTTTATATCATATTAGGGTTATGTGTGATTGTCATACATTATTCTTAGTAAAAATTGGTAGCCACTTTTATCTTAAAGAAAACTCAATTTGTTTTCAAGTTCAAGAGGAGAAAATAAATCATTATCTTCTTCTTCTTTATTAATCTCTATCTCAATTCTAATTCAATTAATTTAGAGATTTACTAATATTACTAACATTTCTAAGTATGTATGTTATTTGGAGATTTCCTTATTTAGGGGTTGAAAATATTGTGCTACAATGCTTTTACAGAACAAGAAAGAAGTAGAATGACATTAAAGTAAGTGTTACTTTTATTCTATATGCCATGATCTTATTAATTGGAATTTATGTATGGATGATTGTATAGATCTAATTTCCATATGTTTTAAATAAAATTTTTATTTTATTTTACTGGTAATTCACTCTATTAAATCCAATAAAATGAACATAACTAACTTCTCATTAGCTAGTAATTGCTCATATGGGCTAAGGAAAAGGAAAAATTAAGACCTCTTAGAGAGGTTTTGGTACCATGTAAACTATAGAATAAGATTTGTAAGAAAGTTATGTTTATGCCCATTTAGATTAGAATATTTATACAAGTAATGAATCAATATAAAAGAAAGCAAATAATGTTTAATTCCTAAGAATGCTCCTTTTGATCTAATCATGTCATAATTATGAATAGCTGCTACAACATACAACAGTTACAACTGTTACAATGAGTATTACAAGTGAATAAATATAAATTATATCTTGAGGAGGTGAGAAAGGAAATGTAACTCATAGTTTTGCTTAGTTTATGACTAAATATTTGCATTTTAGCATTACTTTTCTTATACAACTTATTAGATCAATATCACACAAAACTATTACATGAATAGTTTAGTTATAAATTTCTTACCATAAATGAATCCACTTTTTTCAAAATTTGTAACTTATAATAATTTCTTAAGTGCATTTATGATAATATTTTATGTTATTTCCAAATACCATTGTTGACCTTGATTTTTCACCCGCATACTGCAATTTTGGGTTTTCTTCAATTCGGGTTTTCTTCCAAATCAATCAACCTTGATTTGCACACATGCCTTTTAGCCTCCTCTGATTGCTTTAGACACACGAAACACATTACATTTTGCTTATGGAAAGCAGAGTACATAGTATGCACTTTATGATATATGGAGCATATACTGCTACATATTGTGCATGATCAATGGACATACGCATGGTTCATAGCCTTTTCCCATGAAAATCTAATATGCCCCATATATCACTATATATTTATGCCCTAAATGATGCTTGTATGACATATTGCACATATCCTAGTGCACTTACATTAGGTGGTGCACATAGGTCAAAAATGCATCATGTTGGGCATATAATGCTACATGCTACACATATAACCTTTTTCTAGGCTATATGCTACATATATCATGCATAATTATCTAGAATCTCACATTTATTGTCAATTATTTGACAACCCATAACCCTATCTTATAAATATATACCTTGCATTTATGGAAAAGAGGTATGAAATTCATAAAATCTACCCAAACTCTACTAAATTGAATTCTCATTTAATTAAAATTTAATTAACTAATTAATCTAGGGTTAGTGACTAGTTAATCCCTTCTTAAATCCCTAATCATGTTTAGAATTAAGTTTTCAAAAGCTAATCATTTGGTGAGTGTATAATGCATATTCTTTTCTTATTTTCTACTTGATTTCATTGTAGGTTTGTGATTTTTGGATTTGCTTTCATCGATTGGCTTTAATCATGAATGTAACAGTAGCATTCATAGCTTATTCATAGCTTGAATGATCTATGGTAGTCATATATCTATTAAGATTTATGATTTAATTTGCATTTTTACCTAAAAACATGATTTCCTTTGAATTTTGCTTACGACATGCTGCACACAACATGTTATATGCACCACATATAGCCTATATGTGGTACACATCATGCTATGTATGGTATACATAGTTTCCAAATTTTTAAAAAATTCATGTTTTTCATTCATTTTAGCTAGATTTCAGTCATTTTTTAATGCCTATCAAAGTTTTCAGTAGCATTAGAGGTTTCATGATGACCCTAGTGATTTGAAATCATCATACATTGATCCTACATCATTAATTTGGCTTTAAAATTAAATTTTCAAGTTAAATGCTTATTTTATTTATTAATTTATTATGATTAATATATGATTAGCTTGGCTGGATGTGTTTACCATCTCTAATTGACATTTGAATGATGTTAGAGTCCTCCGATTCATTATGCCATGATCAATTTCATTTAATTTTGCTAATAAATCATTTAATTTACTTATTTTTCTCAAATTAATGCTATTTTAATTATGATTTTATTTATCACTTGATATGTTTAGCTTAATTGAATGTTAATTCATTTCTAAATGATGCTACATATGATCTTAGAATCTTCCAATTATGTTAATGATCAATTTTGCCTAAAATTGATTATTTTTCATGATTTTCAACATCCATCTCATGTTTATTGTTGCATTTTTATGATTGTTGCCATTATATTCATTGGAATTTGACCCTTGATTCATGTTTTCACATGGCATTGAATTGGTCAATCTAGTCCTAAATTTTTTTTACTACTAATGACTACTTGTTTATTTTTATCACATCTACACACTTAGCATATTTTGGTGCATCAATCATATATGTGGTGGAATGAATAAAGCATGCTTTTAAATAGAATTATGGTATGAAATGGAAAGTGAGTGTTTAATGATGAGAAATTATGCTAACTTAATGAAAGAAAAGGATTCTAAAAGTAAATGTTACATAGAAAGTGTCTAATGTGCTTAAATGAGGCATTTGGGGAAAATGCCTTTTCTGTTGCGTAAGATGATGATTGTGATGAATGCTTAATGAATTCTTAGTGTAGATGCTTCAATGTATGATTAGGTGTAGATATACATGCACATTATAGATTAGTATATGTACTGAGTATTAATTTGTACATATATGATGCATTTGTAACTTAATGGAATGTTGCTTTAATGATTAAGGCTTATAGCCATAATAAATACAATGTAGAATAATGGTTTTATGCTTAATTAGTGAGTATGTCATATGTATGTGCATGTGTGAGTATATATATGTATTAATATGGCAAGATATGCAAGGTAGTGATAAATTAAGGATGATTTTAGAAGCAAAGATGCATTAAAGATACGAATTTGGTATGCTTTTGTTGAATGCCATGAATGAAACTCTATGATGGAATTTATATGTGTAAAGTGATGCATTGGCATGTTTAACATTGTATTATGTAATAAAGTATAGTTTTAAATAGGTAAATACAAGTTAAAGTAAAATTCAATTTTCTTTTGAGCTTAATTTGATTAAGAATCATAAGGTTTTTATTCTTTTCTTTTTATTTTTCTTTTGTTTTTGATTTGGCTCTTATTAAAAAGGTAGGTCTTTCAGCTCGAGTACCCCATGCTTTTGATGATGGTCCCCAGTTACTTAACATTCTACCTTCGCTCGAATGGCTACTAGCGTTGTTCATATCACTAGGGCCAGTTTTGGGCACCCCTAGTAACAATGGAACAATTAGCTTTTGCCCTTTTGGCTTATTATTTTTTATTTTCTTTTTGCTTTCCTTACTCATTTCCTTTATTTTTTGCATTTTGAAATCATTACATCACATGTCTTAACATCATTTAACAAGTTATACTATATTCTATAATGTAATCATAGAAGGATTAAGCTTATTATCTAGGCTAAACATTTATACCTTCTTGATCCTACTAATTTGTTAAGTTTATGATAAAATTTTCATAACCAGTGTGATTGTCCATTCCCTAAATACGCATGCCACATACAAGTGGGCATAATTTCATAATTCACAAGCATACATTCAGGCAATAAATGTAAAGCAAAGCATGCAACAATCACATAAAAATCATGCATAACTTAAATAAAACATGCAATAATAGAAAACAAGCATTAAACATAACAAAATATAGATACACAAGCATCCCCATACTTAGAGAACATATTATCCCCAATGTCAAAACACACAGTACAAACATAATTACAAAGAAAATAACCAAAAGATAGAAATTAAAACACACAATATAAAATGAAAGGATTGAGATATTAGTTGCCTTGGGGTGGAGGTGAGGCCGGTGGAGAAGGAGTTAGGGAGGGAACAGTGATGCTAGAGATCTTAAAAAATTTAAGCATCTTCCTCCTTTGATAGCATTGCTTAATGCGGATCTCATTTACTATTGCCTCCACTCTTATGAGGCAAGCGTCATTCTTAACATTGGCCTGCTCAATCCTCAATAGCAGCATTTCAATCGAGTGATCTACTGTCGCTCCTGCTGCTTGCTGTTGGTATTGTTCTTCCTGCTCCTCATGATGCTGCTGCTCCTCTAGAACTTATGTCTGCTCTTCCTTATGAGTAGTACCTTCCTCTTGATTATCATCCTCATCCTCATCATCATCATCCACATCGAGGTGCCATTGTTTGATGCCATCCCGATCGCTATAGGCTTTAAATTGAGCTCCTCGCTTGTAAGTTAGTCAAGTATCCTATCAATTCTTAGCAAAAAATTGTTCCAATAGCAACATTTTTAGGTCAGATCAACATCAAAGTAGTCAGCTATGGCAGTGATTACATGACCTAAACCTAGCTTCCTACTAGTAGGTCTAGCCATCCTTTAGAACCCTTTCATGAGGTGAAAGGTGGTGCAGTAGGCATGGTTATTAAGCATGCACCATATAAGAAAGAGTTCCTACTGTGACACTTTACCATTCTTTATTTTAGTAAAAATAGAGATAGCCAAATACTTATGCAAAAGAATGAGGGCAAGGTCCTTGATGAGAAGTTTAAGGGAATTACGAGCATTATATGGTAATTAGCCTCCTGTAATTTCAGTCCAGAAAGCCTTAGGTCTAAAGTCAACATGGGAAGAAGTTAATCCCGATTGGGGGAGATCTAAAACATCCTCTATCATTTGATAGGTCATCTCCATTGCTTTCCCCCTAAGTCTAAACCTAATTCAACCTAGCCTATTATTTAGTAGCTCACAGGTAGTGTAGAACTCATATGTGAGTTCCTTACAAACATGGTGCAAATGCTATCAAGGGGGCTAGATCATCTATGATAAAATTTCCCCTGCCTAACTTGGAGGTAAATGCTATCAAGGGGGCTAGAGCCTTAAGTTGATGTGAGAGTAGTGCATCCCAGACGTGGAAGCGCTGCACGCTGTTCGGCGTGAAATGCCATGGTGCTTGCTCTCGAAAGTATAAATCCTTGAGTTACTACAGGAACTAGACAGATCGTGTCGAAAAAATGGAGTCACCACCCGACTTATTTAATCAACTCAATTGAGCAACTAAACAAACCAGGAAAATGTAAACCCGAGCCTTCCTGCTGAGGGAAAGCGGCCCGAATTTCTTCAGAGAACGGGTTCGGCATTTCGATTTTATTCGTATTCCGTATTATCATATTCACTTTATCTGGTTTTAATAAAAGCCACAGCACACACAGTTAGGTTGAAGTTCACTTAAGTCCGGTTTCATGGCATAGGGAAGCAAAAGACATGTAGCAGATTTGAAAGCAGTAAAAGCAGAAATAAAAGCAGAAAATAAAGCAAAAAATAAAAGCGACTCGGGTATTTAATACAACCCGACCAAATGAAAGCAAATAAATTCAGGTATTTAATACAACCCGACCAAATGGAAATAAAATGCAACAACAAAATAAGTCTTCAAGCGCTCCAGAATCATCTTGTCGGAATCCACCGAATTGGGCCTCAAATGAGTCCCGGGTCTATACTCCAGTTAACAAATCCAAATCCTCCGGTTTACCCCTACAAAACAACTCTTCGCGAGAACAACGTAAAACAGAACAAAAGAACAAAACACAAAAAACTAAAATGCTAGATGACATGACATGAAATCACATGAGCAATATCAAAATCACAACATGAATGTGCAAGCAAATATAATATCCATACAAACATAACAA
>CANYBF012665674.1:0-11719 GCA_948192965.1 Dalechampia spathulata | reverse complement strand
CAGTGTAACTCCGGGTTAGTATCCTTACCTAGGACAGGAGAACTTGAATTTACCAATTCGCGTGGAGGTATAAGGTTGGAAGGGAGTGCTGTTGCATGCTATGTGTTCGCTAACCCTTTTCATGTTTTCTGTCAAACACGCATACACGCATACTCATGCAATCTACTAATGCGTTTCCTTTCGCAGCCATAACTCTGGATGTTTCCTAGCATAGGACACACATACATCCTACGTGTCGCATTGCATGCATACACGCATATGCATGCTAACCCACTTTGTTGCAGCCATAACATCGCATTATTTCCTAGCATAGGTCATGCATACATTCTACGTGTCGCATTACGTGCATCATACGCAACTGTATGTACATACCCATGCATTCATGCTAACGTTCTTTTGTCATGTACAGAACCATGTCTGACTCGTAGAATGCCCGCAATGTCGCATCTTCATCTGATCCTGCTGCTTTAATAATGGATAAAGCTACCACTGCTGCAATTCAGAAGCTCATCGACCAGTATGTGACCAAGCTTCTGAATGATGACTTCAAGACTCTCCTGCAACAACAGATCCGGGAGGCTCTTGCTCCTGCTGAGTTCATCACCCCGTCAGCTCCGATCAAGGAAAAGGGGAAGGGTGTTAACCTGTATGATCTTGAGACAGATGATGATGTCTCATTCCATATGCATGATGTCCGGAAGGCTGAGACTACTGTTCTGGAATAGAAGATAGAGCAGCTTCAGACCATCATGAAGACGAAGGGCATGGGGACTGACCTGGACTTTGATGAGTTCTTTGTCCACGCAATCAAGGGGCTGCCTGCCAAATTCAAGCTCCCTGATGTTCCTAAGTACAACGGAGTTGGGGACCCGAAGAACCATCTGAAGACCTACACCATGCTGATGAGTACCACTGACTTATCAGATGATCAGATTGTCCCACTGTTCTTCATCTCACTGGAGGAACCAGCGCTAGCCTGGTATCACAGTCTCAATAAGGCAACCACGGCCGAGTGGAAGCCTCTTTGTACTGCCTTCTGTAAATAGTACGGGTTCAATGCCTGTTTTGATGTAACTCTAATGCATTTAGAAATGGTTAAGCAGAAAACCAATGAGTCTTTCATGGATTACTTTAGTAGGTGGATGGATAAAGCTGCACTGGTCCGACAGAAGCCCTCTGAATCGGACATGATCAATAAGCTTATCATGGGGTCACTGCCACTCTACCAAGATAGGCTGAAGTATCAAACTTTCCACACCTTTGAGGATATCTACTCTGTGGGACAGCGCATCGAACAAACTAAGGGTAAGAAGAAGGAGCTCTCCTTTCCTAAACCCAAACCCGCAACCTACACACCGACACAACCAAAATCCCACTACACTAATGCCCTGTAAATACCAAAAATCCATGCTGTGCAAACACCAAACCCTATACTTCGGAACCCTATGCCAACTCAGAAATTCTCAGATCTTGGAATGCCACTTTCCAAGGTTTTCAGCCGCCTTCTCAAAGCCAAACTCATCAAACCACTTGAACTAAACTTCAAAACACCACCTCCACCTACAGTAGACACCAAAACCTATTGCCACTATCACCAGCACCATGGTCATAACACTGATGACTGCCACTCCCTTAAACTAGTCATCCAAAATCTCATCGACTCTGGTGAGATTGAGGATCCTGAAAAATCCAAACCGTCAACCAAGACAAACCCGCTACCAAACTACCACAAAGCTAACCGCACGTACACCATCCAATCAAGGTTGCCTGAATCCCTGATCCTAAGCTCCTTCTCTCCTCTCAGCAGTAAGGGGAAGGCTCCAAAGCCCACTATCACTTTCCATGATGGTGGTGGATTTAACATTATCTTGTCTCTTATTAGCAAAAAGGAGAATATGCAGCTGCCTACCATTACCCTTCGCCCTGAGGGAGGATTTGATATCGGTGCCATCGACATATGGTACGAGAGCTCTGAGGATGAGTCTATAGCTACTCAGGGTTCCACTAAGTCTGACTTGTCACAAGATCAGGCTTCTGACAAGGGTAAGGTCATCGAGACCCCTAAAGTAACTAGGTCGGCACCAAGGCAACCCAAGCAGCAGAAAGGGTTAGGTGCCAATAAGATGTCCTCACGAGTTCGTAACATGACCCGCAGTGGCAAGGTATTCTCTCCTCCCAACCTTGGGAAGAAGTTGACCGAGGCTAGGCCTAATAGGGATCAAGCTGGTCTAAGCAATGTTCTAGCTCTGGTACCAACTGACTAGGTTGCTCAACTTGACAATGTTGTCGTCAAGCAACTAAAGGAGACGTAGGCTAACATCAGCATCTGGGATCTGGTACTATCCTCCCAACAACATCGATGGGCTGTCATCGAGGCACTTTCTAGCATGAGGATCTCTCCTTCTACTTCTACCTTCAGCATGAAGAGTCAGCTGGTGAACAAGGAGCTACCTTCCAGCATGATCACTTTCTCTAACGCGGATCTGCTGGCCGAGGGGATCCGCCACAATAGGGCACTCTTCATCAGGGTAAACATTATGAACTTCTCCACTCCTTATGTCATGGTGGATGATGGTTCTGGCATTAATGTCTGCCCACTCAAAGTGCTTCCCAAGCTTGGAATACAGCTGTCAGATCTCAAGCCCTGCAAAACTATCATCAGGGCCTATGATGAATCCAAACGGGAGGTCACTGGTACCTTCACAACCACTGTCACCGTCGGGCCGATCGAATCAGTGGTGGAGTTCACTGTTTTGGACATCCCGGTGTCTTTCGCGCTGCTCTTAGGCCGACCATGGTTCCATCCTCTAGGAGGTGTGCCATCCACCCTACACTAGAAGATTAAGTTTCCATACAATGAAGGTGTGGTTACCATCGCTGCTGATGACGAGGTTGCTTTAGCATGCATTAGAGAGGACATTCCTCTCATGACTGGTTTCCAGATTGCTGCTATTGGAGAACCAGAAAACTACTCATACCAACCGAGTCCCGTTATGAAGAAGATGATGCAACTGATGCATTATACACCTGGCATAGGTTTGGGCCTACATCAGCAAGGCCCAGTTGAATTCGACATTCCTACAGCCATGTGGGAAGAGAGGTACTGCATCGGGTTCGATCCCTACACCTCAGATAAGCCAGAGCAATGCAAGATGGTTCTCTTCATCCAAGGAGAGACTCAGCATGACCATGCACCTGAGTTGCCCAACTCGGAGGACTTCTATGAGCAACAGTTTGCCATATTTGGTGATGTGTATGACCTATCAGCCCTGACAATACCTGGAAAAACTACTGTTGCCATTGCCATCAACCCTGATGAGGCTTTCCAGATCTTTACTAATGTCGTTGATCTTACCACTGGCCACCTAGAGACAGAGCCTGCTACAGTCACTGCATTAGGGTCCGAGCTGCAGAACTTAGACATTGAAGACCTGCTGCTGCCAAAAGTCTACGAGGACATCGCCACGCTGGTGGAGAGCACCTTTGAAGAGCTTGTATATGAGGACACTAATGTCCCTATTTCTGTACTTTTCAATGATGATGTAATCCCATCTAAGTATGAGGCAATAAAGAGCAACTTTGCTTATGTTTGCGATGTGTATTCTGATGGCATTATGCATGAGCATGAGCATTACATGAGCATTTTTGACATTAACGCATCTTGCATTGAAAATGTTAACATTAACATAGATGACAAGCCGTGTCTCCTCCAGATTGCATCAGACTTGACTTTTGAAGAGAGAACAGAAATAATCAGCACACTGAAAAAGCATATAAAAGCCTTTGCTCTAGGCTACGAAGACATGCCGGGTGTCGACAGATCCATCGCAGAACACAGAATTCCTACTAAGCCAGGGTTCAAGTCAGTTAAACAGAAGTTACGGTGCCTCCGACCAGAGTGGGCACAGAAAGTCAAGGAAGATGTCCAGAAACAGTTGGATGCCAAATTCCTTGAGGTGGTTGACTATCCAGAATGGTTGGCCAATGTGGTTCCAGTTCCCAAGAAAGACGGCAGGGTCAGGGTCTGCGTAGACTACAGGGATCTGAAAAAAGCATGTCCGAAGGATGACTTTCCTTTGCCTCACATTGACGTGCTAGTCGATAGCGCGACCGCTAGTGCTATGTACTCCTTCACTGATGGATTTTCTGGGTACAACCAAATCTTGATGGCAGTCACAGATAAGGTGAAGACAGCTTTCATCACAGAATGGGGGACCTACTGCTATAAGGTTATGGCCTTTGGCTTGAAGAACGCAAGTGCTACCTACCAGAGAGCCGCAACAACCTTATTGCATGATTTGATCCACAAGGAAGTCGAAGTCTATGTGGATGATATGA
The DNA here is from genome assembly GCA_948192965.1 of Dalechampia spathulata. Lineage (NCBI taxonomy): Eukaryota > Viridiplantae > Streptophyta > Magnoliopsida > Malpighiales > Euphorbiaceae > Dalechampia > Dalechampia spathulata. The sequence goes on along the minus strand of CANYBF012665674.1, from coordinate 7,381 downwards.
TGGTGAAGTCTCCTACCAAAGGGGAACATACTGCTGCTCTTGAAAGATTTCTCACACGCATTGAGAAATATGGACTCAGGCTGAATCCGAAGAAGTGCACTTTTGGGGTGACATCCGGTAAACTGTTGGGTCACATAGTTAGTCAGAGGGGTATTGAGGTGGATCCTGACAAAGCAAAGTCAATCATCAAGATGCCTATTCCCAGAACTAAGACAGAAGTTAGGGGATTATTGGGACAGCTCCAGTACATCAGCAGATTCATCGCCAAGCTCACCAGCATGTGTGAGCCCATCTTCAAGCTTTTGAGGAAGAACCAGCCTATGGTCTGGGATGAGAACTGCCAGTTCGCGTTTGAGAGGGTAAAGCATTATCTCTCCAACCCGCCGATTTTGCAACCACCTCAGCCGGGGAAACCATTATTACTCTATCTAGCCTTAGAAGAGCAATCAGTAGGCGCTATGATGGCTCAGGAGAATGATGCCGGGATAGAACACGCTGTCTACTACTTGAGCAAGAAGCTACTGCCGACGGAGTGCAAGTACAGCACTGTGGAGAAGCTCTGCATGGCTATGGTCTGGGTCACCAAGAAGCTTAAACATTACTTCCAATCTTATCAGATATAGGTAATCTCAAAAGTTGACCCTATGAAGTATCTGTATGCTGCTCCTTCACTAGTAGGGAAACTCTCGAGGTGGCTGATCCTGTTGTCAGAGTTTGATGTGCAGTATGTCACTACCAAGGTGATCAAAGGCAGAACAATTGCTGAGTTCTTAGCATCCAGGCCGATGGATGATTCTGAGACTTTTGAACTGGACTTCCCAGATGAGCACTTGGGGGCAGTTGATGTCCAGAAATGGCAGTTACACTTTGACGGCACGGTCAACAAGAGAGGTGCGGGTATAGGAGTTGTGCTAATCACTCCTGAGGGTGAACTCATAATGCTTTCAAAGCGGTTGAGCTTCTCAGTCACTACCAATATGGCTGAGTATGAAGCATGTCTCTTCAAGCTGGAAGCATTGCTAATGGTTGGTGCCCCAGATGTATAGATATTTGGTGATTTGATGCTAGTCATTCACCAGTCCACGGCTGAGTGGGAAGTCAAAGAGGAAAGGCTCAAGCCTTATGCTGAATACATGAAGCTCATGGTTCGCAACTTCAGCTCCTGCCAATTTATTCACATGCCGCGTGAAGAGAATCAGATGGCTAATGCTTTAGCCACACTAGCTTCAGTTTGTGAGCAACCACAGAGTCAAGTTCATCCTGTGATTATCGAGCAGTCGAGGATCCCTTGCTATTTTGGGGAACGGGTTATGATGCTAGACCCCTCAAAGGAAGCCCCATGGTATGCTGATATCATGAACTTTCTGAAGACTGGAACTTATCTAGAGGAAGCCAACAGAACTGATAAACTAACTCTACGCAGACTAGCAGCCAACTTCACCTGGCACCAGGGTGTTCTTTACAGAAGAACTGTAGATGGTCTACAGCTTCGATGCATATCGGGGAAAGAGATCAAATTTGTTATAGAGACAGTACATGCTGGTGTATGTGGGCCCCATATGAATGAAATTGTGCTGTACAGGAAGATCCTACGCCAAGGGTATTTCTGGCTCACTATGGAAACTGATTGCATGCAGTTTGTACGAAGATGCCATGAATGCCAGATTCATGGAGATTTAAGCCACTTACCACCGGTTGAATTACAGAATTTGACAACGCCTTGGCCATTCTCAGCATGGGGAATTGACATAATGGGTGAGATTCATCTAAACGCATCTAATGGACATCGGTACATACTGGTAGCCGTTGATTACTTCTCTAAATGGGTGGAGGCAGAATCCTACAGTAAACTGGGGGCAAGACAGGTTGCCAAGTTTATAGAGAAGAATATCATATGCAGATATGGGGTGCCGCATCACCTGGTATTAGATAATGGGGTATAGTTCCAGGCCCAAGTTGCAGACTTGCTGGAAAGATATGGGATTAAGCACCATCAATCCTCTCCGTATCGCCCTCAAGCTAATGGGGCAGTGGAAGCAGCTAATAAGACAATCAAGTACATCCTGGCCAAAATAGTACAGACTTATAGGGACTGGTACGAGCAGTTACCATTTGCTTTATGGGGTTACAGAACCACCATAAGAAGTCCCACGGGTGCTACCCCCTACTCTCTGGTTTACAGAACAGAAGCTGTATTGCCAATAGAAGTGGAGCTGAAATCACTTTGGGTCATTCTGGAAGCTCAATTGCCAGAAGCTGAATGGAAAAAGGCCAGGTATGAACAGCTGGTTACTATCGATGAGAAACGGTTGAAGTCTCTTTATCACCTACAGCTTTACAAAAAGCGTATGGCCAATGCATTCAACAAGAAGGTCAAACCTGTAGCCTTACAGGAAGGTGATTTAGTCCTGAAACAAGTCAGACTGGCTATTTGGGACCCTCGCGGGAAATTCAGGCCTAATTGGGAAGGCCCATTCCTGGTAAAGAAGATCCTATCCAAAGGCGCCGTTCGCATTTCAGATTTAGAGGGCAATGAATTCTCAGAACCAGTCAACCTTGACCGGCTGAAGAAGTATTTTGTCTAGAGCAAAGGGCAAAAGAAATAGCAAAATAAAATAAAGCCTGGTGAGATGAAAACCTGTACAGGCAGCTCACGCAAAAATTAAGGCAAAAAGAAAATTCGCTCGATGAGTTGAAAATCCACTCGGATGACTCATGCAAAAATTAGAGCTCGTGAGAAGCAAAAGGAGAGCGTCAAAATAGTTGATCAAAAAATCTCACACGAGGACTGGTCAAGAACAGAGGTTGAGTCTGATGCACGTCTGAAACTTCTGTGTTAATTTTAACATTTTACACGCAAAATGTTTTAATTTCATTAATGCAAATGAAGCACATGCTTATAACTTAGCCATAAGTAATACTCGTTGCAAACACGAAGTGCTATATTACATGCTATGTTGTTGCTTAACAATGTATTGTAAAGTACAGGACTCAGGTGTGGCGCATCACCCACAGCTTGTACTCATCATCCGTGGCGGACCCAGCTCTGGGGATCTCCACCAGCGCTATCCGGTGATGAGGCCAGGTCCTCTCCACATGCTCCACAAAGTGAGACACCAGCCTACGTCCCTCAAACTCTGTCAGCTAGGGTATAGTTTGCTGCTGGCCATACTGACGACAGATCCTGGCAGGACTGTAGTGCGTACAATGCCTGAATCTTGGCAGGGGGATGCAATCGATGTAAGTCATCACAGTCACATGCTGTATACGCCACCAGGGGCAACTCCATCTGATCTCGCTCTCAGGTCGGGTCCCCATCCATTCAACCCAATCTTGGAAGTTCATCATCCTTGCCTCACCGAAAGCATAGCCTCTCCGAATATGGCTATGAGGAAGATACCTCTGCGGATTCCCTGTTGGCGACATTAGGATCCCAAGCTTCTCTTGAAGCCAAATCTGTAATGCAAAAAGAAAACAAAATAAAGCTCGCTGAGTTGAAAACCTTACAAAAGGCAGCTCAGGAAAAAGTAAGAGTGACCCGCTGAGCTGAAAACCCAAGGGGGCAACTCAGGCAAAAATTAGGGTCTAAAGCAAAAGCAAAAGCCTAATGAGCCGAAAACCTTACAAAAGGCGACTCATGCAAAAGCTAGGGCAAAAATGTAAAATTCTATAAGCTAAAAACCCACAAAGGCGGCTTAGAATTCTCACCTACAACAGAAGCAGACTACCACTGAAGCGCTCAGACTGCCCTCGCTTCATCCTGTCCAAACCGATGATCGTCTCTGCTATGATCATGGGAAGAGGGTTCCTACCCTGCATCATCTGGTCTATCACAGGCCCAATCAGAACATCTCTGTGGCTGGATAGATTGGCAAATAGGAACTAAGCCAACAGTCCGAAACCAGCTACCCTCAGCCATGAAGGGTCCTCTACAGATTTCTGACCGCATAGTCGAAAAAGGGCAACTAGATCTACAGAGCCTTTTAAAGATAAAAGATTGCCCACCTCCCATGGGCTAGCATCAAAAGCCCTGATCAAATAGGAGAACGCATCTCCAACAGACACTGGTACTATTAACATCGCCGTCATGCTACAGGTCACCCCGAGGATGGCAGCAAACTCCTCATACATCGAACACAGTTCCACATGCATGAACTGGAATACGTGGACTTTCGGATCCTAGAACTGCATGGCAGCGTGCAAGAAGGCATTATTAATTGGGACTTACTGAAAGGTTCTCAAGTATTGGAGCCCAATCTCGCTCAGTCGGTTCCATTCATCATTTCCCCAACAACGGGAAAGAATGCGCAAAGCAGACAGTGATTGTTGGGTCATTCTGTAGTTAATTTCTGCAAAGAGATATAGATGAGTTATGTTATGCAAATAAACATACGAGCGCGGTATATTTATAAGCAATAAGCAGCATTGGATTTCATTACCAAATCAAAAATGCACAGTGTAAACTCATGATTGTTTATACAGTTGGTACGCGACAGCCCTAGTGTACTAGGCACGCAACTGCCAGTCTGTAATGCATCATCTTATTCTACTACAGAAGTTACAGAATTCTGACATCATGCATATGAGAGTCTGACGTTGCATTGTCTCTACGCATCATCCTTCCTAGTATAATTATCATCAGGATCAAGGGCATCCATGATCTCAAGGTTGAAGCATAATAGACGCGCTGTCAATCAGACGATCTCACATTCCATTTGCTCTGTCATCTGAGCACGGTAATTCTGCTCCTTTCACTACGACTGTCCGCCCATCCACAAACATGAGCATATAGGCATATAAGGCATGCATCCATGCACTTCCATGCACTCGCATTTATAACAGGTACTCACCACAAATACGCAACATACATCATGAAATGTGTGCCGTCTGTAGCAATTTTTGCTAACATGCGCCTGGCACTGTGCACTCCTACTATTGTACGCCTGGGTCCTATAAAGATGCCCACAAAGAATTAGGCCTATGGCCAAAATTTTAGAATTTTTCGAGGTCGTTTGCCCCTCCGAAGCATGATTTTCACGAGCCATAGCATGTGAAAAATCCAAAAATTCAGTCAGAATGCAGCAGACTGATACTCAAAAATTCAGGTATATTTCCTGGACTATTTCAATACCAATTTCACTGACAAGTTATTTTCCTATGACTAGCAAAGACAGGAAATTGATCCAGCAGGTGATCAAAAGCAGTCAAACCTTTGACTTCTGGTCAAACCATTGACCAGACAGTGTTGCATTCCGGCAGAGGATCCCAAATGCAGACTTTGGAGATAGACAACACCTAATTGATGGCGCGAGAACAAGATCTGACGATTGATCACCCAGACCCAACAGACGGTCACTTTGGTTCCGCTACAGGACCACCCGATCCAGCAGAGATCATCATGTCAAGCCATTGACTATTAAACCCTATCGCATGGGCATCTGAACACGCATTTCAGGTGAATTACTCACAAGAAGCCATCGGTCTCGCAGTGACCACCAATCAGCATTGATTGGAAATTACCTGAACGCCGGGGCCTCAGCGAAAGAGCTAAGGTATTTGTACTGGTCAGAACCGTTGACCAGAAATGTCGAGAGCCCCAGCAGAGGATCCTGAAAGCTGTTTCAGAGATATCTGACATTTATTGATGGCGCGAGAATAGACCCAGCAGATGGTCAATCGGGTCCTACAGTTGACCCCATGATCCAGCAGAGATCACACAACCAAGCCCTTGGTTCCTGAAGCCCTAACGCATAGGCATCTGGATGTTGCCTTCCAGATGATTCATTCGCGGTGTTGCCATCAGTCCTATTGAGGGACAACCGATCAGCCTTGATCATCTAGCCCGAGCATCAGGATCCTAGTGGTAGAATTGGGATTATGAGGTCAGCATTGATCTTCCAGCCCGAGCACCGGGCACCCAGTGACAGAATTGGGATCTAAGCCTCAACGCGAGCATTCGGTAAGCCTCAACGCGAGCACTCTGTAAGCCTCAACGCGAGCATCCCCATGAGTCAGGTATGCTTCCTACTCTTTGTGAAAAGTTGTGTCGTGATCAGATCACATTTTAATAACTTACGCGCATGTCGCCTCAAAATGATCCTGATCAGGGGGCAAACTATTGACCCTGACTTTTCACTGTCGTATAATTCTCGATTTTTGTTAATTTGGCTAGGGTTTAGGTCCTAGTATAGATCCTAATTATACATATAGACCCCTGTGTCTTCCTCTGTGTGTTTTGGTGTACGGAACATTTCAGAACTGGTGGGGCCCACCATGGCACCTGGTGGGACCCGCCACACATTCTGAGTGTTCTGTACGCATGGAACACCCTTCTCCGTTGCCTATGTAAGGCAAATTGCTTGAAATGCTAAATGTTGCATTTTTGGTCTTAGGTTACTATTCATTATGAATAGTAAATCAGCGGGGCCCGCGTCCCCCAATAACCTATTCTGTGTACTCTGTACTTACAGAATACAATTCTGAGTCGCCTTACGCAAAGCACTGCGCGTCGGCATCGCAAATGCCACTTCCCGGGCCCACTACGCTGTCGGGCCCACTTAGCATCAACGGGGCCCGCTGCCCCTATTACCTATTCTGTGTATTCTGTACTTACAGAATACATCTTCCTAGTTGCCTTACGCAAGGCACAGCACTTGGTATCGCAAATGCCACTTTCTGGGCCCACCGCATTGTAGGGCCCACTTAGTTGAAACGTGGTCCACTTCCCCAATTAGCCAATTCTGTGTGCTCTGTACCTACAGAATACATTTCACTGCTACCTCACTCGAGGCCATACGCTTGGTATGCTATTTGCCACTTTCCGGGCCCACTGGCTAAGTGGGGCCCATAAGGGTACTATTCTTCATGAATAGTACACAGGCGGGCCCATCACCCGAATTCACCCAATTAGGTATTCTAGACGCATAGAATACATTTCCGCTGTCATTTTCATGAAAAATGACTTTCTGGCACGCCGAATGCCATTTTTGGGATAAAATTAGGATCGCCAACCCTAGGGAAAAACCCACTATCCAAAACTCGACGTTCGGAGTCGAATCTGAGAAAATTTATAACTGCAAAGTTTCTCAGAATGTCGTTTGCACATAGTAGCAACTATGGCACGCATCCCGTTCCATCTGTACAGAGCGGCGCACATAGGGTCAAAATGCTATATGCGCGCGCATATAGCCCAAAAATGACGTTTGGTCGGGAGCCTTCTTGGGACCTAATTTGGAAAAACTTTGTTCTACAAAGTTGTTCCTCACGTCAAATAACGCTTGTATGCAAAAGGGGCATCCCGAAAATCACCGCAACGGGCCCTACGGACGGATTCCAAAACTATGCGCACCGCATGTAACGCTACATGCGGTGCATGTAAGCT